>APFE031252221.1:190722-203861 GCA_000404065.3 Pinus taeda
CATGAGAAAAATCCTTCCTTTCTGTTTCTGATTTGCCCAGATCGCACAGAGTCGCAGGGCAAAGAGCATACACAGAAATGAAAGGTATAGATCTGGTAATAAAAAAGAGCTAAATAAACTGAAACCGAAATAAACGAAAAGAAAATAACTGTAAACTGCAAATAAACACTGTATACCTCTAGATCTTAAAAATGACGCAGCTAGGGCTACCAAAAACCTTTTTACGTGAAAGGAAAGGGGTTCCTCACTGGAACAGATGCTCCTAAAATAACAGAGTAGTCCTCTCGGCCCGAAAGTAGTCAAAAACAGCAGATCTAGGAGATGGCAGTCAGATGTAGTTGTACAGACTTCAGATTTGGATCACCAATAGATGCAACCCTCAAATAGCTCTGATACCATGTAGGAATTTACAGGGTAAGTTCCTCAGATAGAACACTAAAGGACACCGGTCACAAATAGATCACTGATCAATACACCAGTATTTTGACATGGTTAAAACCCTCAAAGAGGGAAACAGTCCACGACCTAAGCCAACGCAGCCACTTCAGGAAATTTATTAATAAAAGAATGAAAATTTACATAAGCTTCTCTCATGAACGGTTAACCTACAAATGACCCTTCATGTGCTTTAAATAGAATTCATGGACCAATCGGGTGCTAAGCCACAAATCAAGTGTCGGTAATACCGAGGAGAGAATGAACCATCAGATCACTACATATCGTGACCGTCGGATTGTAAGTTACAAATGTACATAGTAAAGAAACACACTTTACCTAACTCTATACTAGACCAAGTTATACTTAACTATTCCTATGTGTCGGAATATCTTAACAGCACGCCCCTAGGCACAACCGCACTATCAACATACCAAGAGTCTCGCGGGAAGCCCATACACCCTCCATGATTGGTCTCTCACCGTGACGAGACAAACATGTCAAGAAATATATGTCCCTTGCATCAAACTCGATGTCCTAACCACGAATGATGAACTTGCCCTCTGTCGGGTTCGAGGAGCGCGTCAGCAGCTCCAGCAAGTCTGGTTGTGCCCGAAGGTGTGGTGTAAGGAAGAATTTGAGTAATCCATTGTCTTGTAATGATCTTCTACACTCAGGATCATTAAATGCCTATTCATCATCATCATCATGTGTTCTCTCTTAGCATACAAATGCCATTATTGCTCTGCATTGAAGAAAAAATAATTAGAATCTTTTCATGGGCTCAAATCTGCAATTTATAAAAAAAACAATCTTTACGGTATTGTCACGATTGTTTTTCAAATAGTAGCAACGACTCAAAATCAAAGTTCATATTTTCCTCGATCATCGTGACAGTACACCTGCATCTAGTGATGACCCCGACGGTGGTGTGCGTTAACATGCTCGATCATTGCTAACCCGTGAGGGATTTCTGCGATGACCAAGGAGCGGATTTGAAATGAAAAATCCACCAAAATCCACCTATGGAACATGAAATTGACCATAAAAATGATGAAAATACATCGCAATGGATGGTGTACTTACTTGGTAGAAGTGTCGGTTGGAATGGTCAGTCACCAACATTGAAATTGAGCTCTCACGATCGCACAGGTATGCACTCAAAAGTTACCAAAGGTAAAAACTCATAATGACAGTGTGAAAATGAATTACCATGAGCCCTTTTTATAGTAATTTTTCCAAAAGTTTAAGGTTTTGCACTATAGGGCTTTGGGTTTCAACATTTATTTTAAGTTTTTGTTTAGGGTTTTGAGCTTTTAACCTAATTTCCATATATATAATTCATTTATGTTGAATGGATCTTATAATGTGGTTGTCTTAGTGCATAAACAGGGACAACTGATACATTTATTGATTCATATATTCTTGGTCCATATTTTCTAGAAGTCTTCTTTAAAGCCCTTTTCTGACTTACAAAATATGAAAAGATTGCCAAGTTTTCCCTTTTAAATCGTTAAATGGAATAAAAAGTGGTCCACTTTCAGCTCTTTTTTGATCGTATAAACATGAAAATGTCGCTAGACTTTTGCCTTTTCGAGTTCGATACTAGTTCTGAAATGACGTGTCTTTGATCACTTTTTTAATTTTTTGGATCAGGGCCACTAATTACAAAAAGTACTCCTTGATCGTAATGGTCAAATGGTTCTCTCAAGTATCATTTTATACTTTTTCGGGCTCAAGGGACACAAATTTACGAAAGAGGACCCCCTTGGAGTTTTCTTTTCCGTGTCTTTTTCAAACTCTCTAAACATGAAAAAGACTCTGAGTTTTCCCTTTGTTGGACTTGTTAAACATTGATGACATTGGACTTGTCACCATGACGAGACTCGAACTTCTCCTCCCTAGGGCTCATTAAACTATTACTAGGTTCGATTCATCCGAATGTCAAACTTATATTACAAGCATATGTTGTCCCATTCAAGCTTGTTTCTCAAAAATAATTGGGGTACTCGCCAACAATGGCGGGGGGAAATTTGGAAGTCAGCACTCGTTACCTATTGTAGCTACTCACTCTTTAGCATTGACACTTTTTCTTCTCGTTGGGTTGGGATATCCTTGCATCATCATTGGCCTTCCAGGGTTTTGGGTTGCCATTTTGCCTCATTCCATTTGATCCATGTTGTCTCCATCAAACCTCTAATCCCTTGTACCAAAATGCTGCCACATTCTGGAGTCGTGTCGTCGAAATTTTCAAGAGTATAATCCTTTTGTAGTTCATACCCTTACCTCCTCCTCTGATACTTTGTTTCACCATCTAGCACATGTTCCTTATCTCACGTAGTTGATGGGGGAAACATTATGGCCATCCTCTGATGGATAGTCTCCTATCGATGCCAGCTCATTATATAGGAGATTGATCTAGAGATTCACTTCATTAGCTTGGAGCTTGCATGTCTCAATGGCAAGTTATTCACACCTAATGACAAAATTTCATCATTGGTCTTCGATTGGGTGATTCCATGAGTGTTCGACTTCAGCTCATTCTTCACACTTAGTGGATTGTACTAGCAGTACCGTGAGAGCCATTAGCATTATTGGTGGTTTCTCTCGTGCTTGTTAACGATTTTCATTATTGACCGGTAATAAAGTGACTTTCTATCATGCTCGACCTTAGCACATTTGTTTGCATGCTAAAATTTGTACTAAGATCAGTAGGGTTTCGAGACCCTGAACTAAGATTACATATGTTCGGGTTGTGTGGATTGGTTTGTGATTACCTACATGACTCTTTGATTGGAGGGTTGCGACCATACCTGAGTCTTCATGGATGGCTGTGACCATACATTTATCATTATATATGGTCTTGTCAACTGGGTGGCAGCATCCATACCATAGACCATGTTTTATATGTCTTTTGGATGGTTGTGCCCATGCCTAGAATACATGTATTTTTCTATTAGAGATATCAGTTGTACTTGTGCATGTAGGTTCTTCAAGGTGGTATTCCAGTTCGGTCATGGTTTCGTAAAGCATTTCACCCTTCTCACTCTCTCGGGCTTCATGCTTTAGGGGACATCTGTTACACAGTAATTTGTCACTATCCTCATCTCTGTCCCTTTGTTGTGTCATGTGTCAAATAAACATGTTCATATCTTCCCACTTATGCAGAAAGATTAAATAATGATCTCTGTTGTTGAAGAACTAACCCTATTCCCTAAATTTTCTACCTCATCGTGAGTAAGCCATTAATATACATGACGATCCCTTTCCATAAACAGTCTCAGCGCGACTCTGTCACAGGTGTACACGTGTTTCCCCCGACGATCGAATTTTAGGGCCTAGCATGAGGTTCCTAGGTATTTATTGCGAGGATTGGTCTGCATGCATTGCCTCCTTACGATGTCATCACTCACACTTAGTTCATGCCTAGCAGCGATCTAGATTTAGCAAATTTGTTCAAATAGTCGATCTTCTAGATGTCTCTAGAGCTGCTTGTTTGGTAAGTTTGGGTCACCTTTCCTCCTCTAGGATCGTGGTTTCGCCTCTTGTGCAACCTCCCTTGAGGATAAGCTCCCTCTCTCTGTTTTCATGGAGACTCCTTCTCCTATAAAATCACTCACCGTTGTTATGATCTACTAATTCTTTTGGTTGGGATGTGTTGCTATTTCTTTTAAGTTTGGTAGATAGCTTTGGTGTGAGTGTGACAAGTGTGGGATTGCTAATAGTTTGGTAAGAGGTTGTGGAATGCCTTAACCTTGTGTTAGAGCTTGTGAGTGAGAGAGAGATATCATCTATTTGAGAGACCCATTCTTGAGAGTGAATGCTTGAAGAAACATACTAGCTGGACCCTCTGAGAAGGCTTGTGACGTCAAGACTTGGTTGCAAGCTTTGCTCTTGATTCATTTTAATACAATCAATGATAATTCCTATATCTTGCGTACAATTTACTTGATAGCTTATGATTTATTGACTTTCTAAGTAAAGATCATTATTGTTCCTGGTTACGTACTCTATTGTTTTCTTGTGGTGTTTTAGGTTGATTGCTCATTGAGGAGAAAGAAACAAAAGCTAGAGCAGTGCAACAAAACTTCATCAACCACCGGTTTGAGGTAGGCCTCCAACGATGAATATTTACGTGAATCGATCATTGTTTTGTCTTTGCTATGACTAGACCCACTCTAGGGCTAGAGGGATTGGCTCTGTCTAAAGAGGGAACACTTTCCTACTTCACACCATCATTGTGTGAGTGTACCTGTGAAGGGATCCTCCATGTTTATATTATATCGAATGGGTTAATTATGTCATGGAATTTAAACATAATTATGGGGTTCCAAGTTCTTCACTTATTCCCTGAGAAATCCTCCATACTAATAAATTAATCTCAGTGATATTTCCCATTCTAATGTGACTTCCATGCTTATTCAAGGCTTAACAAAGATTTCAAGTACTTTAAGAATGGACTCTTTGTTCCTCATTTATGACTATAATACATGGATATGAAACAAGATATATCCTCCGTCTCTGTCTCAACAAAATTCTGAATTGACTAACTCTAGTGACTAATATTCTTTAGCTCCCTTAGTTGCCAACTCATCCAATCCTGCAATGCACTCAATTGTTATATTGAAGTTATTACACATTGACACCCTTTTATTAAAATAGGATTACGAAACACAAGGTCTTTATTGGCCTTTATCTCCTCCAAGCCTAACTCTTTTTCACACTTCTTACCATGGTACCACTGCCTATAAGTGAGTTCTTCAAATACAAATGTGTTGTATCAAAGCTCCACTTCATCGTAACTTTTATTAAAATTATCTTCCAAAATTCTAGGCTTATGACTGTCCTAGAGTTCCTCCTTGATTTATCCCCTTGGTGCATATCCTCTATAGCATCGAGAGTTATGACCAACAGTATAGCCTTAAGGTTTTGCAATACCTAAGCCCCCACCCATCATAACATTTATTAAAACAAGTGTTATGAAGTCACGAGCATTTGATTTTCCTCTAGCCCCTTCTTATTTTTCCGATATGACCGAGTGTTATGACTAGGGTATTAGTTCTTGGGTGCTAAGGCCTTCATGATCCTACCATCTTCCAATCTTCCTTTTTGGATATCTATGCACCCTTGCTTTTCTATACTATCATGACCATGTGTCAACACAACATCGAAATCCCCTTCCATCCTAATATTTCCAAAAACCATTTGCACAGGAGTTACGAGGTCCTCATCCTTCGATATGCCGACATGTGAGATTATGTCATGATTGATGAGCACAAGTATTGCAATAAGAATGATGCAAATCCTGGGGCTACCAACTTTATTTTATCAACCTAGAATTTGTACAAACTTGAACGTGACAGTGTTGTATACACAAGTAAATGTGATGGGTCTACTCATTATCACTACTAAGCTGGTGATAGGCCTCTAAGCTTTTTCAAACTAGACTTCTATGGATTCGGAATAAACTTGATTACCAATGAGGGAAACATAAATCTACTCTAAGAGAAAGCTTATGTACTATAGTAAGGAAAATCACTGAAATCAAATGCCGACATGTGAGATTATGTCATGATTGATGAGCACAAGTATTGCAACAAGAATGATGCAAATCCTGGGGCTACCAACTTTACTTTATGAACCTGGAGTTTGTACAAACTTGAAGGTGACAGTGTTGTATACACAAGTAAATGTGATGGGTCTACTCATTGTCACTACTAAGTTGTTGATAGGCCACTAAGGTTTTCCAAACCAGACTTCTTTGGATTCAGAAGAAGCTTGATTACCAATGAGGGAAACATAAATCTACTCTAAGAGAAAGCTTATCTACTGCAGTAAGGAAAATCACTTAAATCAAATGCTAAAACAAACCATTTTCTAACTAACTACTAAGAGGATATGATTCAAAAGAATGCTAAGTTAACACGTATGCATTCCTATTGTACTAAGCATGTGAATTCAAAGAATCAAGCATTCTACTATTGTGCATGTAAATGAATAAAGTAAATTTGTTTTCTTTTGGTCCTTTCTTATGTGGAAGTGTGAAAGCTAATCTATTTTTCTGATGTGGCAAGTGGCTTAGGGATGATCATGAATGGCTATAAGGTTGGGGAGACCAGTAGGGGAACTTTTCTAGTTTCCTCAGGACTTTTCCCTTAATTCTCCCTCAAAACAACCCAATATAGGAAAACCTGTAGGATGTCCTAATGTGTTCTACAGGATGTCCTGAAAACCTACATGGTCCCCTATATTTCTACAAGATACATCTGAGAGAGAAAGGATAGGTGTTTAAGGTGATGGAAGGCTTAGGGAAGGTGGTATGTGGATGGAATGAGGCAAGGGAGTTCTTAGAACCACTTCAGAGCTGAAACCCAAGGTTAGGAGATGGCTAGATTTTCTCAACAAACTTGGAGGAGTTTCCTTATGAAATGATGCAATTGGTGAGGGTTTTACTGAAAGAAAAGAATGACCATGGATGGATGAAGTTGGAATGAGGTGGCTAAATATCAAATCTCTTTGTACTTCTGAAACAACTG
The DNA here is from genome assembly GCA_000404065.3 of Pinus taeda. Lineage (NCBI taxonomy): Eukaryota > Viridiplantae > Streptophyta > Pinopsida > Pinales > Pinaceae > Pinus > Pinus taeda. Next base: position 197,694 of record APFE031252221.1, read on the forward strand.
CACTACATCAAACATTGTCATTTAGTCAAAAATCATGTAAACAAGAAGAAGTTCAATTTCTAAGGAGTACATAATTTCAGGATCTAGCTGCCTACTTCATGCATGAGGAAGACTTTCATAATAAGATGGAACATTAATGAGATCTAATGTAATACTGAAGATAGAAGAAATGATAGCTAAATCCCACTCTTGCAAACTGATCAAATGCTTTCCTAAGTACAGAAAACCCTAAATTTGATGAGAAAGTAGAATTTTGTCTTTTTGGGGATACATAGGAGTTCTTTCCTCAAACCATGATTCATGAAGTATGGAGTGAGGAAAATACCTCCTATTGACATATTTTTGATGTTCCTTTATCTCTTGTAAACTACTGCTGAAGTAAAGGACAAACGAAACCAAACTAATAATCAAACTAATAAAATATACACTACTTGTAGTGAAATAATTCTAAAGACAATTCAATCGTTAATCTATGAAATAGATCTAAGCATACAAATATAAAAAGAGGAGACTTTCTTGATAGGGTTGGGCCCTAATACAAGAGCTTCATCCTTCTTAGTTAACGTGATGCTGGATCAAGGAATTGCTCATTCTCAGTGTCAAAATAGAAAATAAATAACAATGCCTCCTACAAGTCTTGAACTCGAAAACGACTAGTGTTTTTATAACAAAAATTTGAATCCTAATTAGGATCTATACTTATTTATTTATAAAACCAAAGTCTCCAATGAATTCCTTAAATGTAGGGAGGCTCGGCTCCCAAACTTGAGATAAAATAGCTCTTGAACTGTCACTTGCTCGACTACCTTCCTTTTGATCTCCATGACTTGGTTGCTTGTACTTCGAGCTAGTGTGATTGATGGAAGAATATTCGAATGAGGGAGGAGTAAATGAGGAGGATATACCTCCTACAATCTCTCCTCCTTGTTTCTTTCAATTTTCAGCCCTTAATTAGCCAAAATTCCACAACTTTCTCTCACAAACCTGCAATCAATGCACCTTAGTCCACTAGGCATAATATCTCACTTTGATTCATCTCATTAAACAAAATACATTCAAAATATGTAATAACTTATGAGAGGAGTTGATTTGACTAAGCTAGGAGGTGGATTAATGTCAATATAGTTAACCAGTGATGATCACCCCCTATTGGAAGTATTACGCATCCTCTCAACAACTCCATCAATATCTATGTATTTCATTGCTCTAGTCACCTCCTTGACATCCCGTGCTTCTGTTGTAGTTTCCTCTTCCCGTGCATAGAATCCTGCCTTCATTTCTATATCCTCCCATTGCTTTCTTTCTTCCTCTTGCTTCCTTCCTTCTAAAATACCTAAGAGCAGTGGTGGATTGAGTCTCAATGCAATCGAATTAAATTTTAGTCTTTAGAGGGTTTGCTTCTACATGGGTGTCCTATTCAGTGCTTCTCTCATTCTTTGATGAGAATGGTACTCTCTGATTTTGAAACTATAGGGCAAAGTATTCGATCTCCCTTGAAAAGCTTGAATGTTTCCATCCCCTAACAACCTGAACATATTCTCAAATTGTGTAGTTTCTTTCTCTTGGGCAACAAGATTTACAAGTTGAGGGTCATTTGCAATCAAGTTATGTGTGATGATGACAACCATTGGATTTGACTACTCAGCTCTTATCATGAGAGGCTTTGTTTTTTCTATTGACATTATTTTCTTCATTTATGCAACCCTTTCTTCCTCATGGTTCATACATGATGCCAAATCCATCAACTATAAGTCCCCTAATATTGCATTAGGGTCCCATACATTCAGATCTATCAAGGCTAAGTTATGTAGGTAGAACTCAGACATCTTAGCCCTATCCTCCAATGTGATTTGATCACAAAGATCAATGAACTTTCCATAATCCTGAAGTGGCATAATGCTTCTTTGTGGTAGGGTCTTGATTTAGATCTTCAACCACCATTTCTTAAGGTATAGGACTTAGCTAGCATCCTACACTAGACTTCCTCTAAGGATAGACTGTCCATGGATGCAAATTGATTCTCTCTTTCTTGTAGTTTTCCTTTTAACCATGCATGTTTTTCCCCAAATTGAGATTTCATCATTGCCTCACTATCCCTCAAGTTGCTAAGTTCTTTTCCCATCTCTTTAACCTTTTCCTCCATGTGACCTATGTCCTCCACTCCATTGGATTTGGTAATATGCATCCATCTATGTGTTATTTCCATTTCTTTCTCAAGTTCAAAGAATAATGGGATGGAAAGTTTCCGTGAATTAACTCTATGCCCTTCAATAACCCTATAGTACAATTCAAGCTTAGGTTGAGGACTAGGTTCCCTTAGCTCTAGATCCTCCTTTGTTTCTTGCTACATACTCCCTTCTTTATCCAATTTATGAGTTTCCTATATGTTTAGTAGAGTTTCCTGTATGTTTAGTAGAGTTTCATGTAGGATTTCCTCTGCTTCCTGTAGGTCCTTTTGTGTATCCTCTAGGATGCCTTTTCCTTTGGATGAGGCAAATCTAGTCACAAGCCTTCTAACATAAGTGATAGCACACTTGGGAGAGGCTTGTCCTGATGATCCTTCTCCTTGAGTAGTAGTCATCTTCTCTTGCTCTTTGGGTGAGTCTTGAATAACAATAGGAACCTTGGTGGGAGTTTGAAGTTTCCTATACCTTATTCTTGTACTTTTTATTGTCATAAAGTACAATGGAGTTTGTCTTTATCTTTTCCCTTTTTGTTTGATAGGAGTACTAAGGGTAGTGAGGTCCGTTTCTCATTCTTTTTCAGTGGGTTCTGGAGATACCCTAGGTGATTTCTCCTTGCCTTCTTCCTACTCATTTCCATTCCCCCTCTCATATTTATCTTTCTCCTCTTCTTCTCCCTCTAGTTCCTAACTCTATTCATCAGTTTCCTCCTTTGCATCTTCTTTTGTCTCTTCACCACTTTTATAACCTGCAAAAGATACCCAAATATAGAATATGTGAAGAAAAATACCCAGAACATAGAATAGTGAGAGTCAACAGCAAATACTTTATTATTCAGAAGTAATGTTCATTGGTCTCTTCGAGGTGGAAACCTCCAATAGAGCAGAGCTCGATTCAAAAATAAGACACACGATGGTCCTCACAGGGAGTCTCTATCCTTTATATATGAATCATACATTTAATACCATGGATCAATACCATGGGTTTTATTAATACCATCTACCTAATACTAGGCCCATTTGCAACTAACTGTGGTCTCGTAATAAATAGAGGGTTAACCACTTACAATTATTAATATGGGCTTTATTGAATCTTTATTATGACGTCATCCCACTACATAAATAAGGGAGTTAGGGTGGGACCCTAACATGCCCTCCCCCTTAAGAATAGCCTTGTCCTTAAGGTTGAAGTTGCGGAAACTGCTGAAGAATAGTGGTTGGTTCCCAAGTTGCATCTTCCGGAGAGGTCTCTTTCCACTTGACGAGGATTTCCTTAATCACTCGGCCACGTAGGGGTCATTCTCATGTGTCCATGAACTGTTCAGGTTGGATCCAGATTGATCCTTCCTCATCCAATTCAGGTAGACTCGTTTGAATTCTGCAATTTTTCCCAATCACTTTCTTGAGGCATGAGACATGGAAAACTAGATGGATTTTTTCCATAGGCGGTAAAGCCAACTTGTATGCTACTTCTCCAATGCGCTGAAGTACTTGATATGGTCCGTAGAACTTTTGAGATAGTTTCTGACAACCCTTGTCTTTGAGTGATGTTTGCTTATAGGGTTGAAGCCTCAAAAATACGTGATCCCCTTCCTGAAATTGGCACTCTGAGCGATGCTAATCTACCTGTTGCTTCATGCGGTTTTGAGCTTGATGAATATTCTCTCTAAGATGGGCGAGCATGGTTGAATGACTTTCTAGGAGTTGATCCACTGCTTGTACCATAGAGCATCCTTTGATATAAGAAGTAGGGGAAGGAGGAAGTTGACCATATACTGATCTGTAGGGAGTCATTTTGGTGGTGGCATGATATATGGTGTTATACCACCATTCAGCCAGACGTAACCATTGAACCCATAGATGTTGCTTTTCTTAAGTAAAACACCTACGGTAGGTTTCCAGACATTTGTTGATGGCTTTAGTTTGACCATCTGTTTATGGATGATAGGAAGTGCTGAGTTTTAGATGGGTGCCTTGTAGCCTGAAGAGTTCATGCCAAAAATTACTAGTGAAGATCGGGCCACGATCGGACACAATAGAAGTTGGCATGCCATGCAATTTGAATATCTGATCCATGAAAGTTTGAGTGACCAAGGTTGGTGTAAACGGCAGGGATAGGGTGTAGAAATGAGCATACTTTGAAATTTTGTGTACAACCACCATGATGACTGACTTGTTTCCGGACTTTGGAAGACCTGTAATGAAATCCATAGAAACCTCTATCCATATTTATGGTGGGATGGGAAATGGTTGTAATGTGCCTGGTGCTTTGATGGTCTCCCCTTTGTGGCGTTGACATACATTGCATTCTGCTACAAAATTAAGGATGTCCTTTTTCATACCTATCCAAAAAAATGATCTTCTGGTGCGAGCATACGTCTTCTAAAAGCATGAATGTCCTGCAAGGGGGGATGAGTGCAATTATGCCAAAATGCGACTTTTGAGGCTGGATGTTGGTGATATTATGACTCTGTCCATGTAGCAAAGAATCTCATTCTGCCACGAGTATCCCTTGGTGGGATTTGGATCCGCCTGCAATTGAGAAATGAGTTGGGAGAGCCCGAGATGTGAAAACCATTCCCTGCGAGCCTCTTGAATCCATTCTGGAATTGGAAGGGAAATTGCTAGCAGGGTTCTGTCTTCCTCAAATTGGCGAGATAATGCATCTCCTACCCTATTTTCTTGCCCTTTCCTGTAAACGATCTCATAATCATATCCCAACATTTTGGCGAGCCATTTATTTTGTTGTGGGGAGGATAGGTGTTGCTCCAAAAAATATTCAAGACTGTGATGTTCTGTGCGGATTTGGAAACGTCTCCCCAGTAAGTAAGGTCGCTAGGTCTCTACTGCATGTAAGATGGTCATCATTTCCTTCTCATAGATAGATTGACCCAGATTCTTCCCACTTAGTTGTTGGTTTGTGAAGGCAAAATGTCGACCCTCCTGCATTAAAACTGCCCCAATACCTGTACCTGAAGCATCACATTCAATGAAAAAAGATTTGGTGAAATCCGGTAGTGCTAATACTGGAGTGGAACACATGGCCATTTTGAGAGCTGTAAATGCCTGTTGTGCATCCTCATTCCAGAAGAATGAATTTCTTTTTAGGAGTTGTGTGAGGGGCTTCACTATGCGCCCATAATTGCGGACGAATTTGCGATAATAGCCTGTGAGACCCAAAAATCCTCTCAGGCTCTTCAAAGTCTTAGGTTGAGGCCAATCTTGCATTGCCTAGATGTTTTTGGGGTCCACCTTGACACCGGCACGCCCCACAATGTGGCCAAAATACTCAACTTCTTCCATGCTAAATGAAAACTTGGACATCTTAACAAATAATTGATGCTTGCGGCGTAGTTGCAAAAGTAGATCTACATGTTGAAAATGTGTGGCCCAAGTGCAACTATAGATGAGGATGTCATCGAAGAAGACAAGAACAAATTTCCTGAGATATGGTTTGAGAAGATGGTTCATAAGGCTCTGAAAAGTAGAAGGGGCATTACAAAGACCGAACGGCATGACCAAGAACTCATATTGGACTTCATGAGTTCGAAAAGTGGTTTTTGGAATGTCGACTTCCTTCATGCGAATTTGGTGGTAGCTTGAGCGAAGATCCAACTTAGTGAAGAATTGAGCCCCATTGAGTTCATCGAGAAAATCATCAACCACTGGGATGGGAAATTTATCTTTGACTGTCAACTTATTGAGGGTCCTGAATTCTGGACACATCTGCCATTCCCCATATTTCTTGAGTACCATGACCACTGTTGATGAATAAGGACTAATGTTTGGATGCATGACGACTGCTTCCAAAAGTTCCTTGATTATTTTTTCTATTTCATTCTTTTGGGTGAACGGATATCTATAGGGGCACACATTTGAGGGTTGGGCCCCAGGAACCAAGGTGATGTTATGATCATGTTCCCCTCTTGAGGGTGGAAGCTCATGAGGCTTGTCAAAGACCGGCAGATGGTTATTTAAAATCTGTT
>APFE031252233.1:0-77745 GCA_000404065.3 Pinus taeda
TTCCTCTGTAAACTCCCTAACAGTCATTCCTCTTTGCTTCAGGTTCTGTACCTGCCTGTACAACATGATCTGATAATCTTTCGGTAGGAACTTCTCCTTCAGCTTTGCTTCCATTCTGGCCCATTTCTTAATAGGTTGTTTTTTTAGTCTCTTCCTTTCCGCATGAACGTTGTCCCACCATAAGGACGCATGTCCTTTCAGCTTGGTGGCGGCAAACTTCACTTGTTTGTCCTCACTGGTCTCCTCAAACTCAAAAAATTTATTGACTTCACTCAGCCAATCTAACAACACATCTGCAGACAAACTCCCGTCATAAGTAGGTAACTCATGCCTTGGCTTATGACTGGACAGCAAAACTGACTTCAATAATCTAAGTTCCGGTGTCACTCCTTCATACTCATCCTCCTCTGATTCAGCTACTTCTTCATCATTGTTGTCTACTGGGTTTCTTCTTCCCCCAGCCTCCACCACTGCTAATCTTTCACGTAAAACTCGAATCTCCTCTCGAAGTCCTTCATCTACTACCCTATGGACTATTCGTCCTCTTCCTCTTCCTCTTTCCTCTTCCTTAACCTTCACCTTCCACCTGTTCCATTAGTTCTAACTCAAGAAACTAGCTCTGATACCACTTATGATGGCCTCCCGCCGTTCTCGAAATATCTCCTGTTGATATGACTTGGCGTCCTGCAAGCGTTTATTGTTGAATTTAATACGCTGGTACTTGCTTCGGTATACGGGTTAGGGTTATGACTGACTCCACCATTTGGTAACCTCCATTTGCCGGTTTGCTCCTATATGAACCCAAGCCTTTGGTCAACCCGTCATTTGTCATTGTGCACTTTTCATTATTCGACTCCTGCTCTGCTCTGCGGGGTTTCGTTCCTCTATGGTTTTGGTGGTCAACACGGTTCTATTATGGTTGTTCCTGGTTCTTTAACACCATGGAGGTAGGATTCAATCGTTCACAAGGAAACCCTCGGCTCTGTAAAGTTACAGTTTTGTTTTTCTGTTCATTTGATAGGGTTTATTGTCTGTTCCAGTGTTATCTCTGTTGTTTACACACTGAAATCGTTTCACTACAGGTCGCCGTCCAGGTTCACATGTTTCGGCCTCGCTGCAAGGTAATCTCAGGTTCCTTTTAAACTATTTTAATCTTTCTTTCTCCGGCTCTAACGTTTTGTCGCCACTGTTCTTCAGGTTTTGATGGTTGCTCATTCCCTCAACCCTGTCTTCTCGGTACCAGGTAAATTCTTACTTCAGTCTCCTTCGATTATTTGTTGTTATTCTTTCATTTAAGTCTGTAGCTCCATATTAATTCATTTCTTCATCTGTAGGTGGCTTGGTTGTGTTGATAGATGCGGCTCGGTGTTCTTTGCTGTCTCGGCAATCACTTGCATTTGCTCGCCTTCACTATACGGGTAGTGTCCTTCCACGTTTACATGTCTTTAGTGGTTCTATAGATTTCTTTGGGTCACGGTTGTCGCCTGAGCGATGAAATTTTGTTGGGTTTTCTTCCTTGGACAGAGTAGCTCTCTTCACCTGTACGTTGGTTCCTTATCTTTGGGTTTCCCGTCTTGTAATGTAATTAATTTGACTGTTGGTCTTTCGTCCTGGGGCTTGGGCCTCTGGTTATGCTAAACCCTTGCCTGATATGTCATTGTCCAGTCATTTGGTGAGCTGGGTTGTCGTTGTTTTGAAACCCTCTTTCTGTACTGTATGCTTTGATTAATGGAACGCTCAGTCGCGTTATGACTGTGTAATTTCTTTAAGCGTTGTTTACTTGTATCATTAGCTGTTCGAATTTCAAGTTTGTGGTTCTGGGTTTTGTTCTTAAATTCTGGGTGTTTATAATGCGCTGGTTTTGAAATACTCTGAACAGTATATAATTGTTTATACAGTCTTATGAAATGATACAATAATATGCTAGTCTGTTACGGCACTTTACTCTGCTCTTAATTAATCAGAAGGTTCTATGAAATACATTTGATTTTTCTGTTCGTATGCACAGACTTTTGTTCTCTGGGTATGGGGTTGTTTTAACTGTCAGCGTCCGCTGCTCTTATGCATTTGTCTGGGTGTTGGCTTGTGTGCGCAACCTTTTATGTTCTCCGTCGGACAATGTTATGACTGTCACGTCTGCTCCATTAGTAGACTGTATCTGTCTTATATGTCAATACAATTTGATTGTACAGGAAACTATATTATAATGCCAGAAATCGACTATTACAGTTATGATTAAAAAGTGAATAAATAATAAGTATGTCTATTTGGAAATGACTATATCTTCTTCTTTTTCTCGTCTGAGAGGAATCTTTTACAATCATACTCTTGCTGCCTTTAAACTCTAGAAACATAACTGTTCTTTCTCAGTGGAACTGTCCCAACAGATTGGGCAACTGTTTTATCTAACTGTTCATAACTAAGAAAATGTTTTTAAAGAAACTTAACTAACTAACATTTATCCTTCTGTTCCTAGTTCCTAAACAAAACAGAATCAGTGCATGAGTTTAATTAACCGAATCTTACCAACATTAAAAAGAAAATAAACCAAGTAAATGAAATAAAATAACCGACAAGGTTTTTGACACCTGTCCAGTTATACGTAAGTGACTGTGTGTTCTGGTCTTTCTCTGAGACTGTCAACCTCATTCTGTCTCCTCAGAGCTAGATGCTCCTGCATCAAGATTGGGCATGGAGTCCATCAAATTGGAAGAGCACATCAGGAGGAATTTTCAACCTTGGGTCAGATACAATTTCTTGGTACAATAGGAAACAGAGGTCAGTTGCACTCAGCTCAGTAGAGGCTGAATACATGGCTACAATTCAAGCAACATGTGAGGCCATTTGGATGCTGAAAATTCTAGTTGGTTTTTTTGATCACAGAATGGATCCAACTATGATCTATTGTGATAATCAGATTTGTATCAAACTCTCTGAGAATCCAGTATTTCATGATCGGTCCAAGCACATCGACATTCGGTATCATCATCTCAAAGACTGTGTGGCGAGGAGGATCATGTTGTTGTAGTATATTTCAATCGAGGAGCAAGATGCTGACATTTGACTAAGGCATTGTCAAAGTGTAAATTCGAGTTCCATAGAGACAGGATTGGGTTGGAAGATAATCCATTTCTTGTTGAGAGGGAGTGTTGAAATGTGGCAATAAGAATATTCCAATTTTAATTTGTCCTTGAATTAAAATTGAGAATTAAAATTTGAATTTAGTCTCACTAACTGCTTGGAAAATAATTAATTAATTCATCTTGAGTTAATTAGTTGGAGAAATTCAAGCTAGAAGCCTTTGTGAAGTCATGCAATAGTTATCCCTTAAATTAAGGAGACTATCCCTTAATTAAGGAGATAAGGATGAGTTGTATTTGAGTTGTAATTAGTTATCTCAGTTAACTGAGTTAAGTCAAGTTAAATTAGTTCCAAACAGTTTGAGGAACTAATTGTGAGTTCAGTTAGTTAATGCATGCATGCATGAAACTAGTGTACTCTAGATAACTAAAGATTCTCTCATAAATAACTCATGCATGTCAGTTTAGACAAAGACCCAGTTGAGATTAAATACATGGAAAATGTACTATTAGTTGCAAGAATTTTCCTATAATAAAATATCCTGCATGCAGAAGGAATTCATTCCTTGAGATTTGCGCAGTTTTACAGTGTGTTGGAGCAGTGTGTGAGATCAGTGTCACACAAGGTTACAACTAGATCACCCAAGGAAAACTGCGCAAGGAAATAAGAGGCTTAGAGGGCAGAGGAGAAGGCATATGAGCAGTCTATTCTGTCTATGAGCAGCAATGAGGGATTGTAATGAGAGATGGATAGTTGTGAGATCTAAAGCTATGTGTAATCCTGAGATATTTCCACTTGTAGGATAATACAAATAGTGGGGTTTTTAGCTGAGGCTTTCCCCAGAGTATTCTTATGTGTTTCATGTGTATTGATTCTTCTTCTCTGTTATATGTGTTCAGCTTGATCTTTCTCAAATCGATTAAGCTTCCGAAAGTTTGATTGTAGAAGTAGATTAAAGTATTTTGCTTTAGTTATATTGCATTATCAGGTTGATATACAGTTAAAAATTCTACATATATATATATATATATATATAATTATATATATATATTATATATATATATATATATATATAATATATATATATATATATATATATATTAATATATATATATATATATATATATATATATTATGCCACCCACCAGCATATGCAAGTAATCCTAAAAAATAATCAACAACAATGACCATACAACCATGCTATATATATATATATGCCGCCAGCAACATATGCAAGTAATCCTAAAAAATAATCAGAAAAAATGACCATACAACCATGCTTCTGTAACACAACCTCTATTCATAAAATGGTCATAAAAAACGTAGGAAATCTACAATACAAACTTCATTCATTCTCTCTTGATATTATATGTGCGCCAACAAGCACAATCCTCATCATCGTCCACACACATATATGATAATATTCAAAGTGAGATCCTCATGACAATATGATATGCAAATAGGATGCATGGCCTCATGATAATGCAATGCAAGATGTATGATTCATGTGAATACACATGCAATGGACTCTCAACCATGCTACAACTATACTTAATGATGTAACATGTTTCTTCAATCAAAGCAGATAAATTGACCAACAACTTCCTAGTACACATGCATGTATCAATGACTCTTCCTCATGTGAAAAATTGAATCTCTAATGAAGTACAGGTGTGAGGGTTTCAATGAGAGTAACATCATTCTCATAAATTATCACCAAACTTTCCATAAAGGACATAACATCTTGCATGGTGTAAGTGTTATACATGAAAATCATAAATCCATATCAAAATCCCCCTATACATATGTCATATTTCCATCAACTGTTGTTTGTTGCATGAAATTCTATTAGTGTGCATAATATAGAAAAATAATCCCTTGACAACATGGATGCAACTATCAACAATCATGAGAAAAGAATAGACTGATATATAATTCATCAACCTTATAGAAATCCCCCTGAACTCATGTTCTCTCCTTGTATGCATCAAAGTGATCTTGTGGACCTGAAATGAATAGATGCATGAGGCTGAAATTTCCTCCTAACCACATGCACCTATCAAGTTTGGCTTCTCTTGTAGCCATCTCCTATTGTGCACAAAATAAAAATCTACTCCCCATGAGTAGAATATCCTTATTCAAACCGTAATATTCTTAATGTCCTTTGAAGAGATAGTTATTTACAACTCATATTTTCTCCTCCATACCTTTTTTGTCTTCAATGGTGGGTTTTCTCTTTTTGTTGGCTTGATCTTGTCATATCTGCAAGCTAGAACTTTGTGGCCATATTTTTCACACTTGAAACAATGGTTATCCAACAATTTTTTTTCTTGCAATAAAATTACTTTCTCTAGCTCGATGACCAAAATGATTACAAAACGAACAATACCTGTAAAATAAATTTGAATACCTTGTGTTTTTATTTGTTGGACCATGAACACTTGGATGCTTGCTTGTCTTCATTAACTCCTACATGTTGTGACTATGATCTTCTTTTGTTTACTTCTGCTGATAAACATGTTTCTTCTTTGGATTCTTTTGACGATGACCTTGATTGACTTTAGAGATGGTGGACTTATGATTCTCTATTATTTGGCTTCCCTCCACTTTCTCTTTTTATTTCACAATGCATGATTCTTCTTCAAATCCCAATCCAGTTTTAACAAGTGGAGATCTTTGACTAATGAATATCTCATCAAAAAATTTGGTGTTTTTCTCCAACTTTTGATATTGTGATAGCTGATTATTTGCCTTTTCAAGCTCACATCTCAAGGAGGATAATTCCCTCTCTACACTTACACAATAGGCTTCTCGTTCTTGCAGAGAATAAGAAAAATTCTCATTCTTCTTGATGACTTCCTCATGTTGAATTTTCAGATCAATGGTTTCATGTTATTTCTCTCATTGCTACTCTCGCTACCTGCTTGAGATAAAATTGGATCTGCTACTACTATGAATGTAGAATCCTTTTCACCATTCTCTCTCTTCAAGAATATAATTGGATTTTTCAATAATTTGAGAGTCTTGAATCCTTTCTCTTCCATAAAAATTGTGCAGCTTTTCCATGATTTCTTTTGTGGCCTTGCAATGTCTCACTTTTTCTACATCATGATTTCGCAATCTCTTCAAAATGATCTTCTTAGATCATTCATTAATTTCATCCTGTATACCATATTTAATTGAGAGAATAATATCCACATCTAAAGTTAAAATATATGCTTCAAATTTTACCTTTCAAAGCATGTAGTATGATCCATGTAGAAAATTAACTCCATTAACTACAAATCCTTCCTGGTTACCCATGATCTACCCTCTAGTGGTGAATTTTCATTAGAAGGAACCATGCTCTGATACCAATTGTTGGAACCAGGATCACTATTGGTGGGGGAGAGGGGGAGGGCGTGAATCAGTAGTGATAACAATTACATAATTTTACCATTATTTCTCCAATATATTAATCCATTCATTTATTAACATGTAAGAATTAGACTTGAAACATACAATTTCAACTAGATCAGCGCATGAGAGCCATAATCATAAGAAATAAACATGCATAATGAAACAATCATCACATCACATAGGGACACAAGATCTCTGGTGGAAAACGACCTTCTGAGGAAAAATACCTCCCTTGTTGTTGCTGCACTTCTTAATATATATTATTATCTATCAAGCAACTAATTACATAGAGAGTACAATATGGAAAATATCTCTTCCATTATTTCTTTCTTCATCTCTGTTATGGCGGATCCTGCGGATTGCTATGTTCTCTGCCTAGCCTCTTGCAAGTATTTCACCATTCGATCATTCTCTGCTATCAAGAACTTGACTATTGAACTCGTGGTTTCTACATAAGCCTTAGAAGCCTCGGCCATGGCAACTCAGTGCGTTTGAACATCTAGTACACTCACCCTTTCTTTTATGTGCACAGGTGATGCATAATCATCTAGAAGATGCCTTCTCTGTGCTTGTACAATAATTTGTTGTGATTCATAAAATGCCAGATTGCACACCTCCATCTCTCGATTATCATCAAGGAGAACAAATTCTCTTTGCTCGCTCAGGACTGGTTGTGATTCTAGAGGTGTCGGAGACTGTGGTGCAACCTCATATACTTTCAGAATGAGATCAGTGTATTGGGCATGTGGCTCCTATTCCGTCTCCAAGTTTTTCACCTCAACTACTTTCTCAACCTGCTGAGAAATTTCTCGAACCTACATCTGCTCACCCTCTTCTTCATCTGCTGGAATCTCTACTTCTTCAACCTGTATCTGTGCAGTTTTCTTTGTCAGTGCACCTTGTCCTTCTTCCTGCCCCTACTTCTTCCTTTCTTCCCTGTCTCTCCTCTTAAACTCTTGTTTTTCTTTTAGCTTCTTATCCATATCCTGCAATATCCTCTCTGTGTCTTCCAACCTCTGCTTCTCTCTTCTCTTTCGTTCTACTCTCCTTTCACGTTATCGCCTCTTCGCCTCTATCTCCAAAGTTACTTTCCCAATAAGCGTATATTCTTTATACTTGTAGCTTTGCTTTGCCTTTGGGCTCTCGAAAATATTAATATTACCTTTTTGTTGTGCCAGTTTGATTCTCACTCTTGTTGTTGGTTGTTGTTTCTTCCTATGGTGCTACTGCCTGGAGTGCTTCTTTCCATTCTACCGCTATGTTGACTGGTTCATTGAGCCTAAAGGAGTTGTAGAAATACCTCCAAGGATCTTCCTCTGGCCAATGACATGTCTCGTGGATCCGTGGGAAGTGCACCTTCATGCAGTGGTTCTTGCATATGCAATGAGGATCATACGGATTGAAACTCTTAGTGTTGAACCCAAACTTCTTCAAGTCCTCGACCTTGACATCTGCATCTTTCAAGGTATGGATCTCGTACAACCCAATCCACAAAGGAAGAGTGGGTCATGGTGCCTTCTTTATCCTATGCAGTCTTGTTGATAACCCTATGGAGATGTGGTATGCAAGCTCTTGCATGACCAACTTGTCCATGGAAAACCTTGGTATCTCATGCGAATGCTTCTCTGTGCCATAAATCCTGATGAAGGTGCCACCGGGGAGGCATATCAATCTGTAATGTTAAGCAATGTCTACATCGATTCTTGGGACATGCAAGGTGGATACCATTCGAAGATCATCTTGTACAACGGGGTGATGAAATGGTCAAACAGCCTCACCATAACTCCTCAATAGCTGCACTCATAGACAAGATTGCAATAGATGTTCACACCATCATCTGATGGTGTCCATGTCCAACCCATTCCAAGTAACTGTTGTTAGGCATAAATTGCATCAAGCAGGTACGCAGACATAAATAATCTTGCTTTTCCATCCTTAGGCGGACTTTGTGCATTAGACACATGCACTTTCAATTGAAGAGCCAACATGTTTGACCAATTGAAGGGCCTTCCTTGATTTGCCAATTGATCTAACATAACCACCCAACTCTACAGGAAGGTCTTCATGCTCTCTTGACCATACAAGTGACATGTGAAGATGACCAAGAGTTGGTAAGCATTCCTGAGTGACTTCATCTTGTATACCTGGTTAGGTGTCGTCATGAACTTCGATGGATCTTTTACCCAACACTTCATGATATCTCTACTATTCACATTGTTGTTGGGAGTGAAGAACAGTGCATCCATGTGATTCATCAGATGTGGCAAGTGATACATCTTATGGTAGTTTTCCGACCTGAAGGTGGAAAGTGGTGTTCCACAGGTATTGCTCAATGTTATCGTCTCAGGATCGGTATGTGAGACAACCTAGTGAATGATACCCGTGCATGGGAAGGAGAAGAACCTACATGTAACCCTATACAAGTCTGACTTATGAATGTTGACATAGACTTGTCGATCATCCAGATCTTCCTTGAAACCACCTGCAAATATGTCCATTATTGCTTGCCATGTGATCTTCATGTCCTTTTCTACAAACAACTATGTGTTTTCATAGATAGGCAAGTTCATTGGCACTTTTTCAACTACATCTCCAGTGTTTCTCTCTACAGTTTCCTTTGATCCAACTCTCTTGGAAACCATGATTCTTGTACTACTAAGAGACTTCTCAAAAACTGATGTACTTGGAGACAGAGCAGACACTCACGGCAAGGAAATGTCAGTTTAAAACAAAAATCACTTCAAGGATCGATCATGCAACAAACTAGGTGACTACTGCCCAAGATTGTGTAGTAGTGACTCTCATAGGCTAGGGATTGTTAACTGGAATTGTGCATTATGCAGTCCCAATTGCCAGTGAGTTGTACTGTTGAGTAGGACTGTGCAATGCACATTCCAGTGAGGCTGACCATGGACTAGGACTACACATTATGCAATCCCAGTGGGAAAGACTGGGCACTATATCCCAGGACTAAGCAGAACACAACTAGAGGCCAGTGATGGGCAAATTCTACATAATTCCTAGAGCCAAGGTAGAGCCTTGAGTTCCGGGAATGTGCAGTGCATGCCGTGCAAAGCAAGATTTGAGCCAAGGTGACCAAAATCTACCCAAAATCAACTTGAAAACAAGTAGATCTGAATGCATAAGCGAAGAATGGTGTATATAGGAGTGAATGATCATGCATGCAATCAAAACCAATGTAGGAATCAGTCAAACAGATAAACAACAAAGCTGGTGGGGAGAGTCGTCGCAACAATGACTATTAATGCAAAAACAATGTTATGCATGCAACACTTAAGAAAGACAATGCAAAACTTGAAACAACACTTCTACAAGTTAAAAAAAAACTAAAACACTAATGGTCATTCACTAAAACATGCAAAACAACACTCACACAAGCTAAGGAATCAAAAGCGACAGAAAAATAAGAAAAAGACTTGGAAAGAAAAACTTCCCTGTAAAAGTTGCATCAATTGTGCCAAAGGTTCCTAGATGCCTCGGGAATGCTAGAGCTCGAAGATCGAAGTGTAGAATGAGCTCTAGGGCATCGTTTAAATATTTGATCGACTTAGGGTTTATGACGCACATGCCCAAAATATAGGAAAAAGTAACAAGTGGCAAGAAGTTTCTAAAATTAACTTGAGTGTATCTCCGAGTGTTAAAAACAGATCCCTATTTTTTAGGGATTCTTTTTTATTTTTTCGTTTTTTGGGAAAGGCTTCCATGCTTGCATGGAGAAATTACACAATTCTGGAGGGAACCATGCAAATTTCCAACACATGCATTAGACAAAAACTGAAGGAATTCTTTTGCGCAATTCCTGGCTTGAGTGGCTCTGGATTCCTCTCATGTTCTACATAGTTTCCCAGCTGAAGATAATTTTTCAGGTGGGTCTATGTAGTTTTAGAGCCTAAGCTCATTGCCTGGATGTTTTGCGCAATTCTAGAGAGCAAGGATGACAATTGGGTTGCTCTGCACAATTCTTGAGAGAAAGGCAAGCTACCCTCTAGGACTGCGCAGTTTTCCAAGACAACGCAAGAAATAAATGCAAACCAATTCACAGGGTCAACTTGTGGTTAGCCAACAAAACAAGTAAAAGAACACAAGCTGCAAAGTGAAAGATAAACTCAAATGAAAATAGAAGTACCTGAGCAGTGCAAGACAAGCTGCTAAGATTTTGAGGAGGGAGGCTCCAAAACAAAGCGCAAGGCAAGATTTTGGAGGGTGGTTGTAGCTGCTAAAACACCACACTTAATACATTATAAAATTTAAAGTGTAAAAAATAATCCCTTTAAAAAAGGGTTTGATGTTGCATCAAAACTTTTCAAAATCAACATGAAAAACACTAAAATTTAAAAAACAAATGTTCATACTTGATACATAAAAAAATTTAAAGTGTACAAAATATGCTAAACAAAAAAGGTGTATTTTGAATCAACACTTTTCAAAATTAGATGATTTTTTGCTACCTCTAAAAAATGAGAATTCAATACAAATCTTGTTTGATTGGTAACAATGCTTTTTTGCAGTACCTCCCATGTTAATGCCTTATTTTTTATGACCAACCCCATAAACAACGAACATCTTTCTCTTCAATAATCACCTTATCTTCCATAAAAATATGCATTGTTCTATATCATCTCCTCTTTCGCATTTAAGAATATTAGTTATTAGTATAATCTAGTATTGTATATACTAAAACCTAGATTCCTTAATTCTCATTTAACAACATTGCTTAGTAATCCATCATAGCGGTGTTTATATAGAATCTATTTTAAAAGAATTGCTTAATAATCCAACCTCTTAGTATATACACCCAAGGAAAAATTCTTTAACCAAATCAATTCATCTTTAATTTCTCTTATTCAAACATGTTTTAACATGGACTACCTAATATATGCTTCTCACAAATCCTTTCAATTCCCTATAAACCAATCAAATATACAATTTTCCATTCTTACTGTGATACATTTCTAATCTTAGGGTAAGAATTCTAATTGGCATTATATATTCCTGTCTCTTGGAGGAAACTATCATATTCTCAGGTAGCCTAACAACATCTCCATAACCCACCAAAGTGTTAACCCCTATTTTAAACTTGTCACTATTACCTACCATTCAATCCATTAAGTTCCATAGAAATGGAAAGTGCAATACAATACATTTCTAGATTATATAAATATATCATGGATAGATTTTTTTGAGTTTATGGTATAATCTTCGATTGTGTAAGGTTTAATATAGTTCTTGGTAATGAATTATTTCCATAATCTCTCTTTTGATATATATCTCTATTTATAATCATTTGGCCTAATTCCGATTGGATCATTATATTTTTTTCATCCATCTTGATGTTTTTAGAGTGGAAAAAGTGGATAAATCAAATCAGAAGATTATTTTTACTAGTGGGACCCAATTTGGAAAATAGGGGTTTGAAACCTTCTGGAAGTAGTTTGACGAATCAAATAAAAATTTTAGGGGTAAAACTTTGTTGCTTAAGTGTGCACCTTTCCATGTTATTATACACACAAAGTCCTTTCCAATGGTGCACAATTGGCCATAATTAGAGTCTGTATGTAAAAGTTATGCCACTTAGAATTTGAACTTTCTGGTTTGACTACCATAATTTGAGAGGATGCTAAGTCAGCCCCCATTACTCATGGAAAAACGGATATACAGATTATATTGATGAATCAGACTCTATAAGAGTCCATATTGTAACTCTATTTAAGAGTTGAAGGAGCCAAACCTAACGACTAGTAGGCTATTAGGTTGTGTTATAACCAAGCCACTAGTAGGAAAAGGGGTTCCATTCTATTCGAGTGCATTTTGTTCCATAGATGAGCACGTAATTGAGAATTGAAAGGGAGAGGGAAAACATAGAGAATGTTCACATTATAGCATCCCATCGGCCACAAGCCTCACTCCTTTGTAGATGCATCCACTTTCCATTTAGAGAAAATATGCAAAGCAACCTCACTTTGCAATTGGGTTTTCTCCCTAAATGGTTTCCCAATGTATATATTGCGTTCTTATGGCTATGAATGATTTCATTTTATATGTGTTTTAACTTAATTAATCCATAATTCTAAGGAAAAGTAATCTATATGGTATAGATTTAAAAATTATAAGTAAATTTTTATAAGATATGTTGTGACAAACTGTCTAGTGGAATATCCATTGTAGTTTATGGATTGTATTAGTATTAGAGTAGGTTTATTTGGGTATGTTGTGGGGAGTTACAAGGGATCCACATAAGTTAAGATGAAAGTAAAAAAATCTTAGTAATGGCTGACTAATCCATGAATAACCCTCATGATCCCACAAAGGAGAGGTTTGCACAACTAGAAGCACAAATCACATATATAAACTATAATGTGAGCCTCCTCATGGAAGACTTGACCAATAAGCTCACGATATTCAAAGAATATGGGGGTTCTAACACAAATGTTGGATTGGAGGGGAAATTGGCAGACTAGGAGGAATGATAGAAAGATCTCATGGAACAACCCAAGAAAGATAAACCTAGTTTGAGTGTTGTAAAGAGTTTATAGTCCCTATCCAAAATGGAAGTGAATGTCAACATCAAGCCATATCAAAGTGAGATCAACACTTGGCAGTTAGATCACTTATTTTTTGACATCCCCTGGTTAATATTTTTCTCCATTGTAAATAAATTGTAATTAATTAGAAAGATGAGAGAAGGGGGACACAAATTCCACATTGCTTGAGAAAATTTTTGTTTTAAATATCAGTCCTACTTGGTTGAGTGCCTTTAAATGGGTTGAATTGACAATATATTTAACTAAAAAGAAGAGGACAAGCTCGAATGTCCTATAGCCCCAACCATAAGAAAGAATAGGACAACAAATTAAATACATCATGGGTTGTGTTTTCCAAATGGTTGACCACGTGAAGCTTTGAAAAATGACATATGGTTGGTCTATCAGAAAGGAACAAATAAAAGTCGAGGGAAGGAAGGTATTCATTCCCATGAAGACTTGCACACAAAGGCAGAGAAGAGAATGTATAATGAAGATTTCTATAGAAAAATTCCTCCATGGAGTGGAGGTGAAAGCCAGAGTAGGCAACAATTCGAATTGGAAATAATCAAGCTTTGAGAGAGATTAAACTAGTTGAAGAACTCTCATAGAGGCTTGCTAGGTGAAAGTATTATAAAGAGAAGATGCTTTCTTTCAAGGATGATGAAAACACTAAAATCTTGTGGATTCATGAACCTATTGGATTGGGAAAAGTCACTCGGGTGCTTGTGAGGGTTGATGAACCGCTAGGAGTTTCCTTGGGGATGAAGGTCCGTGTTTGAATAATTGATGAACCACATAGAGGTGATATCCTTATCTATTAGGAGCTTATCCACTATTGAACCTTCCCTTGATGTGGAATCTCTTCTCCTGAAACTGCATTGAGACTCTCTGTATTGTGGTATCCTAACATGGGTATTAATCATGTTTGTAAAGTCTAGAAAGCTTGAGTGAAAGCTTTTATAGTTGGTGGGTGAAGGTAGGGTGGTCTTGTGACATCTTATTTCAACTATCAATATTTGTTAAATTTCCTCTTAAAAGCACTCCACCTCAAGCATTGGCTCGGAAATGATAGCTACAAGTAAGAGTGGTTCTAACTTTCCTAAGGTTTGGTGGAGAGTTGAAGTCCCAATCTTAGTCACTAGTCCATTTCTCCATATAAGATATGTATTTGCTTATGCCTCTTATATTTTAATGATATGCACATGTTTAGCGTGTTGGTTAAAAACTTATGATGGTGTTAAGGAATGTGAATTCTTGTGTGTACGTGAAAATGTTGATTCATGTGTTTGCTGAAGAATGGCCAATTCCTATGTTTAAGTCTAAGCTTAAACTCTATTATTTTTCTTAGTAAAGGAGATGGGTACATCTCTTTTATGGTTGAAATTCCTATGTAATTATGAAATGTTGACTTATGAAATGTCATATAAACAAGTGTCATGAATTATGGCTTTGTGGGCATATGGTATGAATGAGCCATGTGTTGGCCCATGGTATTATAGCAATTTATATTTAATCTCCATGATAAAGTGGGGGTGAATCTCCTTGGTTAAGGATCTTGTTTCATGTTTTTAAAATATCTATGTGTGTGTGTTTTTAACTTATATATTAATATTTTTTAATAAGATATTAAAAATAATTGTTTTAAATAAAGTTATAATTTAATTCATTCTTATGACTTTTCCAATTTGATGAAGTGTTTGATGATTATTATAGATTGATGCCTACTAGCCTTTTAATTTATATGGTTGCAATAGTTTAGTAGTAGTTGAGATAGAGTATTGAGACTTATTTCAAAAATAGTTGTCATATTTGCTTTTCAATTGAATTTAAAAAATATTATAAAATTAAATTAAAATAAAATATGTACAAAATATTTTGATTATGAAAAGAATTATGGTTTTTTTGGCATGTGATATTAATAAGCCATTATATTGATCCATACTATTGTAACCAAGGCTATTTATATGTTAAGAATCTTCATCGTGAATATGTGAATCTTCCTAAGGTAAAAATCTTTTTGCATAATGTTTTTTTTTTGTGATGATTTATATAAATCTTTTATAATTTATTTAAATTTTAATTGAAATTGATATTAAATTTCCTTAATTTTAATGTTTTTTGTTATTTTTTTTGCCAAGTGAATCTATTCATGAATGAACGTTTGATTGATCCTTTTACTCTACAATATTTCCATAAATTTAAAAATATGTTTAAAAATTTATTATTTAATTTTTTTAATAAATAAAAAACTGAATTATAAATAAGACAATAAAACAATCAGTTAAATGAAAACATTTATTTTTTTATATATAATTTTTATTATTTATTATTTATATAAATATATGTTTTACCTTATTTAAGTTAAATAATAATATTAAACTAAATTCATTTAAACTATTAAAATTCACAATATTTTAAACAAACAAATTTAAAAGTTTAAAATAGGAGATTAATTAAATAACTAAAACATTTCTCAACTTTGCGTTCAAAACATTTTAGGTGTAATTATAATCTAGAATGACAGTTTAAATTCCAAATGATTTTTATTTTTTTATGGGTACTTTTATTAAGCTAACTACTTATTTTTGTTGTCCTCATTTCCAATATCATTCAAGTGATTTACCAATGTAAAACATTGCGTGATTCACCTATATCAACATTGAGTGATTCTGCCCAAAATTATTAAGTGGACATCATTAAAATCTTGAATTACTTTTCGTGGGTTCTTTCCCTTTCCCTAAATCAATTGTAATTTTAGCAAAATAAAATTATAAAAAAAATGTCAATAAAAAGCAAAGACATGATATATTTCTATATGATCTGAATTGACGATGAAAATTCTCGTAACAATCTATAATAAATGATTGAAATAGTATATATTTATTGTTTGATAAAAACAAATATATTATTTATGACTCATTAACATAGTAAATAAGACTTACCACAACGCACCCTTAAAAAAACTTCATAAAGTTCGGTGGCCGACCGGAAGAAAAGGCGATTTATAAAGCTAGCCTAAAAAACGCTTAATGATTGTTCTACAGAGGCATGGAGCCCACAACATGGACAAAATTCAAGATCGAATTTTGTCCATGGTGTGGGCTCCGCACAACAATCATTTGTTTTTTTCTAAAGCTAACCTTATAAATCCACTGAACTGGCAAAAGGTAATGTTTTCCAAATACTTTGTTTTTTTTAATCTGTGCACAATCAATACGCATTATCACATTCACATTAGAGATATCGTGAGAATCTTGGCAAAAGATAATGTTTTCCACATACTTTGTTATTTTAATCTGTGCACAATCAATACGCATTATCACATTCTCATTAGAGATAGCGTGAGAATTTTCCTATATAAACAATTACATCCTTGAGAATTTTTGATGCCTTGTAATCGATTTTCAACTTCTGTTTTTCTTATTCTCATTGTCAGGTTTAAGCTCGGCCTTCTAAGTAAGGATGGCAAAGAAAATATGTTGCTGTTCCAACTTTCTCTCCTGTTTTTCTTGCTTTTCAGCCACAAATAGTCATCATGCTTCTCCATCCTCCGCTCCCCCAAATGCTGCTTCTCTAGGAGTTGAGATCCAAACCGCTCTTTCTTCAAGTGATAAAGAAGGTACCTCCTCTGGCATTTCAGCTGCTGTAAAGCAAGTACATGACTCCCAACTCCCTGAGTGTGCTGCTTCTCCAGATGAAGGTACCTCCTCCTCTGGCATTTCAGCTGCTGTAAAGCAAGTACATGACTCCCAACTCCCTGAGTGTGCTGCTTCTCCAGTTGAAGGTACCTCTTCCTCTGGCATTTCAGCTGCTGTAAAGCAAGTACATGACTCCCAACTCCCTGAGTGTGCATCAGTTGGTGGATCCTCCCCTTCCAAAGTTCCATCAGTACCTCCTCCATGTACCCAAATTGAGCCTGCAAGAGGGGGTACGTCCGTTCCAACAGAGGTGCGTAAAGATGACATTCTACAGGATCCTGCCTCCAAACAGTCCACTTCTGAAGCTGATGCATCTGGTAATGAGAAGGTTGGAGAAGGTGGCTCCTCTTCTTCAAGAAATGATGATGCTACACTTCAGACGGTGCCAGATCTTAGTAGCCAGATAGAGAAAGATGTGGATGGAGAAAGTGTAGATCTAGATGGGCTAATGAAGCATATAACACATCTACTGGAAAATCATCGAGGTAACGTGGATGCCTATCTTTCATATTTTGTTTCATCTCGTTTTTCCACACAGGCATTGAGAGGATTCGTTTTGCTAAAGTGTAAGGGATTGTCCCTATGCCTTGTAGGTATCTCGCAGCGATAGGTTTTAAAATCACTTTTTAGAGTAATTTATTATATATAAGTTATTCAGTTTATATATTTTAAATATGTTATTATTTTAAATTTGAATTTACTTGAAAATGAATTACATTCCACATATACTAATAGCATGGAATATAATATCATCTAACTTTTTCTTGGAAGTAGATTGGATTTGAAAATGAATTATCTTATATATATTTAGAGAATGAATATATCGTCATCTAAATTTTTTAGATATTTAATATGTAAAACCTAGAATATATCATCATTTAAATATTTTAGTTATTTTGAAAGCAATTTTTTACAACCTCTCGTAATATTATAATTATGAGGAATTTAATTTATTTTTATAATACTTTGTTTTTAAAAAAACTTATTTGTATATAGTGAAATGGGATATTTTTTCCAAAAAAAATGTTACATTATTTTCACATGAATATTATTTCTATAGTGTGATCGTAAAAAAATTGACTGAAAAAAACTAGTAAATAAAGCTGTATATATTAAGGAAGAGGGTCATAACCATAAATTATTTAATCTAGATAGTTACTAGAAATAATTGTATTGTCAAGACTCAATTAAGTATTATGAACATTAGTGATGTTTTTCTCACCTTTTTATCCACTTAATGATTCTCAACCATTAGGATGCCTTGTCTAGACAACTAATGTGTTGAGTTTCATTGTATGTACACATGACTCTAGAGTCTTCAAAGACCTTGCTTTTTGAAATGCCCATGATATATTACAAGTATTAAGAATACATTTTAGGTTAATGATTTCGCAATAGTATTTGTACTTTCTCCCAACTCTATTTTATACCTTATAGAATGAATATCATTAAATAAGATAATGTTTCCCCTCCCACATCTTGCTAAAATTAATTGGCTATCACTATCAAAGTAACCACATGCTCCTTTTTTTCTCTATTTCAATGCCTTTGCACTTACATATTTGGATATCATTTGAAACTTTGCAATATTATCATTCTTTGGGATGCACATTGGAAAGAGGAATATATCTATGTCCTAGAATATTTCCACATCTATTGAAAGCATATACTCCAACAAACAATCATGGGAAAATTTAGATATTTGGATATCATTTGGAACTTTTCAATATTATCTTACCTTAAGATGCACTTTGGAAAGGACACATATATCCATATCTTTGAAAAGTTTTACATCTATTAAAATCCATATACCTCAAGAAACATTCATGAGAAAATCTTTATAATATTTTCACTCTTTCTTTTGCTACAAATTTTTAAAATATTGGTCTACTATATACACCTACAAGATCTCTCTACCCCTATTATCACTTGCATTTTTTCCAAAACTTTGGAGGAATATATATACAAAACATTAAGAGTTGATTTATATATTATATATCAAGTGATAAAAATGGCAATGTTTGTATTAAAAATAAAACCCACTAGTCAGCTCTACGAAAGAGAGTCTAAACCAGAAGAGTCTGGCTCTATAGAATGCTCTACATTGTTCATGCACATTACACATTAAATAGAAAACATGGTTTTAGGGAAGTTAGAACAACATCCTAAGAAATAGAAACTAATTCCTATCCTGAGGTTACGTGAACCAACTCTACCTATTCTAGGATATTCTCCATTATCTTCAACACTCCCCCTTAATGGAGAATGGGTTCACTAACATCTCCCTAAACATTTGAAACTTAACTTTTCCAAAAGGCTTAATGAAAATGTCCGCAACATTATCACATGTATTACAATATTCCAGATAGATTTCTTTGGATCGCACTTTCTCCCTAACAAAGTGGAATTGAGTATCAATATGTTTAGTGTTTTTGTGAAACACCGAATTGTTGGCCAGCTTGATTGAACTTTGATTGTTGCATATGATTGTTGTTGCGACTGTCTGTTCTTCTCCAACATCCTGGAGAAGTCTCTGCAACCAAACCGCCTCACATGTTGCTGCACACATGGCTTGATACTCTACTTCTGCTGAAGACAAGGAGATTGTGTTCTGCTTCTTGCTGCTCCATGCGATCACCCTGGATCCAAGACTGAATGCATAGCTTGTTATAGATCTACGATCATCTACATTTCCTGCCCAATCTGAATCTATAAATCCTGCCAATCTAACATCAGAAGAGTTAGTGTAAATAATTCCATAACCTATAGTACCTTGTAGATACCTCAAAACAATCTTTGCTGCATTCCAATGGCTTTCAAGTGGCTTAGATATAAATTGGCTTAACACACTGACTGCATAAGCCAAATCAAGTATAGTGGTGGTTAGGTAGATTAGACTCCCAACCAGCTGTCTGTAAAGTGATGCATCCGCCGCTTTTGAGCCATCCTCACACTGCAATTTGATGTTCTGCTGCAATGGTACTGATGTCGGCTTACACTGATCCATTCTAAAAAAAATTCACAGGCCTTTGACATACTTTACTTGAGACAGAAATGTTTGACTTGAATCTCTCCAGATCTCAAGACCTAAACAATATCTAAGTTCACCAAGGTGCTTCATCTCAAACATCTGTGACATTTGTTGCTTGATTTCATCAATTAGATATGTAGCGTCACCTGTAATTATCAAATCATCTACATATATTGAAATAAACACTACGCACCCTTGTTCATCTTTCATGGTGTACAGATTAGGGTCATTCTTGCTTCTATTATAGCCAACTTGTAGAAAAAATGAATCAATTTTCTCATACCATGACCTGGGAGCTTGTTTCAGTCCATAAAGTGTTTTCTTCAATCTACATACTAAATGTTCTTTTCCTTTCTGGAAAAACCCTTCCGGTTGCTTTAGATAAACCTCTTCTTTTAGTTCTCCATTCAAAAATGCCAAATTTAGATCTAGTTAGTGCATCATCCAATGTTTCTTAGTAGCTAAAGCAATTCACATTCTGATGTTGTTCAATTTAGCTACAGGGGCGAAGGTTTCTTCATAGTCTATCCCTTCTTTTTGCGAGTACCCCTTTGCTACCAACCTAGCTTTCAGTTTTCTATAGTTCCATCTGCATTAATTTTCGGTTTATATAACCATTTACAACCCATGGTTTGTTTTCCTCTAGGAAGTTCAACCAATTCCCAAGTGTTATTTCTGATTATTAAATCATACTCCTGTTCCACGGTTGTTTTCCATTCACTACTATCATTAGCTCTTTATAACTAGACGGTTCAACCACATTCATCATACTAGTTATAAAAGCATTTTCCCTATATCTTGCAGGCATTTGAGCTTTCCTACCTGATCTCCTGAGTGGTAGGATAGTGGTTTCAAACCTTATTTGATCATCATTTATTCCTTCCTACTGTTGCTGCCGTTGTTGCTGTTGTTTCTGTTATTGTTCATCCTCAGCTTGTGTCTGCTGCTGATGCTAATTGTTCTCTGCTTCTTCTTCCTCAAAGTACGGAATGTCCCATCCATCATAGTGCTCATCAGGTTCTTCATGATCCTGCTCATGGAATTTAACATCTCTACTAACACAGATCTTGTGAGGAGAGGGATTAAATAATCTGTATGCTTTATATGATGAACAATACCCTATAAAAGTACATCTGATGGCTTTTGAGTTTAATTTTCTTCTATATTCCTTTGGTATGTGGGAAAATGCTTTACATCCAGATATTCTTAAGTGTTTTACTGCAGGCTTATATCCATATAGTGCCTCAAAAGGGGATTTACACTCAAGACTTCTTGTAGGACTCCTATTTTTTAAATAAACTGTAGTATTCACAGCTTCAACCCAAAAACCATTTGAAAGATTCTTACATTTAAGCATATTTCTAGCACATTCCACCAGTGTTCTATTTTTCCTTTCTATTACTCCATTCTGATGTGGAGTATGGGGTACTGTAAACTACTGCAAAATTCCATGATCTTCACAATATCTGATAACCTCATCTTTCCTGTATTCTCCCCCTTGATCAGAGCGGAGAATTTTTATATGTTTCCCTGTTTGTCTTTCAATCATATTTTTAAACTACTTAAAGTATTCGAATGTATGACTCTTCTTACTTAACAAATACACCCAAGAAAACTTCGTACAGTCATCAATAAATAGTAGAAAATACAATACACCTCCTAATGATTTTATTTGCATGGGACCACAAAGGTCCATGTGCACTAACTCCAGTATATCCCTCTGTTTCTTTTCTGCTCTAACAAAAAATTATTCTCTATGCATTTTTCCTAAAGTACAAGCATCATAGTCATTATGTACTTGCTTTAGCATAGGAATATCTCTTACCATTTCACATCATAGTCATTATGTACTTGCTTTAGCATTGGAAGATCTCTTACCATTTTCTTCCTTTGTAGTAACAACAAATCATTGTAGTTGATGTGGCCGAATCTCTGATGCCAAAGCTCATCTGTAGTCAGGCTCACTGCTGTCAATGCTCAAACCGATGCAGGTCTCACATCCAACTTGTATAGTCCTCCTGTTCGGATTCTTGTAGCAATTGTCTTCATGCCATCTAGCAGATCTTTAATGTAATAGTTAGATTTTAAAAATTCAACTTTCAAATCTTGATCTGTAATCATAGATACAGAAATCAAGTTCTTTGTTATGCCAGGCACATACATTACATTATAAATTTGTTTGATATTACCATCAGGTAGAATAACAGAAACTCTCCCACATCCTTTGATTTGATGGCTTCTGTCATCACCTAGGTAGATTTGTGCACCTTCGTTGATTTCTTTAAAATTCTCGAGCTAGTGCTTATTCCCTGTCATATGTGCTGACACTCTTGATTCTACATACCAGATGTCTGCAACAACATTTTCATCACGATCTGCCATGAACAATCTTAAATTCTGCACCTGATCAGCATTCACGAGATGACCTGCATGTCTTTTCGGCTTCTGCTGTTCTTCATGATACTTCTTTTTCCTACACTCCCTGGCAATGTGACCCAGTTTTCCACAATAAAAACATTTAGTTGCAAAGTAGTTTTTATTGGGATGCATACCTTGAGTTAGATTTCGCTGTTTATGTGAACTTGCTCCGTTTTGTTGTTGTGGACCTCCTTTCCCTTTGTAGAAGTTCTTCTTCGCCAACAATGCAAGATCGGCACTCTGGGGCTTCAAAGTCGATCTCTTCTCTTCTTCCTACATCAGTATACCTATCAGCTCTTCAAAATGCGGGTATTCTCTCTGGCATTCATCCTAGTGATGAACATTTGATAATCGTCAGTGACACCATTCATTGTAATGGCTACAAGATCTGTATCATCCATTGTATGACCAATATCTGATAATTTGGTTTTCAGATCCTTAATCCTTGCTACGAATGAAGCAATTGTTTCATTCTCCTCCATCTTCATGGATAAAATCTTACTCTTGAGGAACAGAAGACGATTTGAATTCCTGATCTCGTATAATTCCTTCAGAATTCCCCAGATCTCGTTAGCTAACTTACCTTCTGTGACATGTGGTATGATGTAGTCTTTCACTGACATCTTTAACATTGTCCTTGCTCTACTTTATTGTTTCTCCCAATCTGGGACCAATGTTGATCCAGCCGTGGGCCTCAACTCATCCCCATTCACAATCATCCAAGCACTCTGCGCTTCTTGCAGAGTCTGCATCTTGAACTTCCAATTTTCATAATTGGAACCATCGAGCTTGTTATGCTCGTTCATGCATGCTTCAAATATATTGTTATTCATCTTGATGATTTAGAAAATTAAATTTCAACAGGTAAAGGATGTTAAATTTACCCCAGATCTATGACAGAGACAGATCACTGCTCTTCAATGTTGTTTGATCTCGCAGCACACGCGCAGATCACCGTGGCTTTCTTCTCAGCCTCTAGACAACCTTCTATTGTCCGCTACAACCTTGTTCTTGGCTTCCCCATGCAGCTTCTCTTACAACTACAACCTTGTTCTTGGCTTTCCTTTGCATTCATAGCCTTGTTGTTGGCTTCCATGATCATCGAAGAATTACCTATCTTTTTTGTGATGTCATCACAGTTGTACACGTCTTTCTTGCCATGATAAAAGAATAAAATATCCACGAAGGAGCTACAGTGACCTAATCGCAGAGGTACACTCATAACTAGCGATGATTTCGGAATCATCGCAGTTATCTTCCTCACAACTGTGATGATTTCGATTCAATGAACCACCCACCAGCCAGTGTACAGGTTCCTTAGCCCTGACGCTCTGATACCATGATAAAAATGGAAATGTTTGTATTAAAAATAAAACCCACTGGTCAACTCTATGAAAGAGAGTCTAAACCAGGAGAGTCTGGCTCTGCAAAGCACTCTACATTGTTCATGCACATTACACATTAAATAGAAAACATGGTTTTAGGGAAGTTAGAACAACATCCTAAGAAATAGAAACTAATTCCTATCTTGAGGTTACGTGAACCAACTCTACCTATTCTAGGATATTCTCCATTATCTTCAACATCAAGAGTGCATAAACTACATGTGTTTGGATCATGTCTAATCAATTTTCAAAATACCTCCCATGCTAATGCATTGTTTTTAATGACCAACCACATAAATACCCTTCTCTTCAATGCTTCCCTCATCTTCTATAAAATTCTACATTACTCTATATCATCTCCTTGTTTCTCATTTAAGAACATTATTTAATATTCTAGCCTAATAATGTATATACCGAAGGCTACACACCCTAATTCGTAGTTAAGAATATTGCTTAGTTATCCATCCTAGTAATATATATACCAAAGGCTAGATTTCTTGATTTTCATTTAAGCACATTGCTTAATAATACAACTTATTCATAGGAAAGGCTAGATCCATGGACCAAACCAATAGATCTTTAATTTATCTTATTAAAACATGGTTTAAATTCTACTAACTAATATATGCTTCCAAAAACTCTCTTTAAATTCCTCATATGTCAATAAAATATACATTTTTCCATCCTTACTATGATATACTTATAAGTCTAAGGCGAGCACCCCAACCTAGATTATTCATTGCACTCTTTTCGAGGGAGGCTATAATATTATCAGGTTGTCTAAACAACATCTCCATAGCTCACCAAAGTGTTAGCCATTATTCTAAACTTGTCATCGTTACCTACCTCCGAAATGATTAAGTTCACTATCAATGGAGAAGGAAATACAATAATTATCTACATTATATAAATACATTGTGGATAAATAATTTTGAGTTTCTGATCTAATCATAAATTGATTAAGGTTAAATTTACTTCTTGGTAATGACCTATTTCCATGGGCTTTCGTTTATACCATTCTCCATCTATAATCCCCTGGCCATCAATGCCTTACTAAAGTGATGGTAATTTTTCAATCCCCAACCCTCTGTGTCCTTTTGTTTCAGTACAACCTGTCATTTAATTAAGGAAATTCCATCTCTCTCCATTATACCAATTGGTTAAAAAATTAAAGCTTTTCTTCCTTATCATTCTTGGCATTATTCTTGGTATATAGGCTAAGTGAGATCAAGCACACTAAATCTGCTTCCAACAATGATTTCAAAAGGTTAGCCTCCATGCATAAACAAATTATATTTTCATCCTCTTCTAGAAACCATTTTCATCATTATTTCCATAACAATTCGACTTTGTGAAAAACCATAAATACTTGAAACCTATTTGAAGATCAATATTTTGAAAAGGGAAAAATTGAGTAGTTTTCCTTACTAGTTCCTAATCTAACCTCTATAAAGAAAACAAGGACTTTCTAATACTAACCATCATCCTTATTTATATAGTAAAGAGAGGATTTATTTTAGATTGACATTGAAATATCTCTAGGAACCATCACAAAACAACATTACATCATCTACAAATAATAAACATGTTAGAAAAATAATCTTCCCTACTTAGGTCGTCACTAGTAATAAAGAAGTTAAGCCGGATAATGGAAATCCCTATATTTATCCTCTAATAGGCTCAAGGAAACAAAAAGCTAAACCACAATTAACACTATACAAGAAACTAATGTTAAGGACCCCATAATCCAGTTTATCTGATTGAAACCAAAACCAATGTAAACTAGTATTAATCTCAAATACATAGAGTTTTCTCTATCATATGCCTTGGATAAATATAACTTTAATATGATACCTAGTTGTTTCATAGTTTTTATTAAGTGTAAGCCTTTTTGAGAAGCCCTAGTGGTACTATGTATTTGTCTTCCATGATGGAAGTCATAACTTTCATTTGACATGGTCTTCAAGAAGATTCTCTTTATCCTCAAAGAAATTATTTTGACAATGATTTTACATATGCTGTTACAAAGTGACATGGGCCTAAACTCATGAAATGAACTAGGATTATCCTTATTTTGAATTAGATATAGAGATGTGATGTTAAAAATAGAAACTTTCCTATGCATTTAGGTTCTTCCACTACCCTTATAAGAAAGTCTTCGTCAATGAATCATAGAATCCTAAGAAGAATTCCTCAATACAATGACAAATACCTATACTTTTATCATTCAAAATAAATTCAAGATTGTATTGAATTTTTCTTTGGATATTTTTCCATCAATCTTTCATTTTCTTCCTCGTCAACAATGATAAGGGAATAAGAGATCACTATAATAATTTCATGGCTATATCTACCCTTTCCTATTCCATGTAGAGGTTTTCAAAATGTGAAACCTTTAAAGAAACTATGTCATTAATAGTTTTGGCATTTGTTTTATTCTCTCTTTCCATTTCCCATATTTTGCTTATGTTTTCACTAATGAAAATATTTCATATTTTCATATATTTTAGGAAACCTCCATAAAGCCTGTTTTTTGTTCAAAGCTTCCTTTCAGATTCTTCCAACTCTCTTAATTTCTCCTTTATAGCTCATCTCTTACTCCCTTTTTCATCTTGTACATAAATATCTGCATTTTCTCTTAATTGAGGTAAGGGCTTATTCATCCTTCTTTTGTGTATTAAGGGCCTACGTTGACACTACTTCCTTAATTATTTTAAGTTGACACCTTTAGTGTGTCATCAAAATTTTTCCATTTTGGGTTGACTACGTTATGAATTTCCTCATCCTCAAGATGAGTGGAATTGAACTTTGAAGGGCTAGTGTTAGGCCCCTATACTACTAGTGTAACCCCTTATTGTTATTAGAACAACCCTCTTATTATATTGTTGTACCCATGTAGTCCCCATATTGTTACTATTGTGCCCCATAGAAGCTCACTATTGTTATTATTGTGCCCTTACATTATTATTGTTATCTCGGCTCTGATTATATTATGACCCCTTAGACTCCTATATATAGAAAATAGGTCTTGTCATTTGTATCATCCAAGAATTGTTCATTTGTGTAATGTAAAGGAGGTTGTCCCCTCGAAGAGGCTGAATTCTAAGGTGTTGATCTATCTTTTCTATTTTTTTGTGAGCCGGTTTCATAACATTTGGTTTCAGAGCTTTGGATTCTAGGGTTTCGCTACTCCAAACAGGTCATCGTGGAACTTGCGCTATAACCTTTGTTCTACGATGTTTCAGAAGATAAAAAAAGAACCCATTTGAGCCAGAATTGCATTGAAACTTGTGTTCGAATTTCAGAGCTTGTCTCACTATATTTTTATAGTTTTTGCAAGCTCCAGAATTTCATCTAAAATAGGTAATCGCGAAATTGTCGCTATTACGTTTTTGCTGCAAAGTTTTAGAAGCTAAAACAAAAACCCATTTGAGAAGAAATCGGTCTGAACATCGAATCCGAATTTCAAATCTTGTATCGCTATATTTTCAGATATATGATCTGAGGAATTTAGGGTTTTGGTAGA
This sequence comes from Pinus taeda, assembly GCA_000404065.3. Taxonomy (NCBI): domain Eukaryota; kingdom Viridiplantae; phylum Streptophyta; class Pinopsida; order Pinales; family Pinaceae; genus Pinus; species Pinus taeda. The sequence goes on from APFE031252233.1 coordinate 27,084, forward strand.
CTTCCGAATTACATCTTAAACAGGTGACGTTGGGAACATCGTCATAACTTTCTCTCAGAGCATCAGATTGAAATTTTGTAAGAAGTTATAGAAAGAGGACAGACTGTAGTTTTTTGTGTGTATTTTTCAGATCCAAAGGTCAAAACAGTGACACATGGCACATCATACAAGTTTGTTATTTTGAAAATGGGTATAATCAAGTCATCTTGGGAGATTGTGCATAACTCTTTCTTGGAGAATCCAATTTTGATAATACTGGTGGCATTGGAAAGAGGACGCATAAGACTACTGTAGGTCGCAATTTTAGAACTGGAAGATCCGCAATTACAGAGTCACAGTCGTTTCAATATTGAGCTCCTAAAATCAAGAAAAAGCGAGATAAGGAAGTTTGATGGCAAGGATCCGGTAAATTGGATATTACAGATGGAGAAATATTTTGATCTACATGGTATACCACTGTTACAGAAGGTATGTATTGCATCCAATTATTTAGAACCGAATAAATTTTTATTATAAAGGGCTTTGTTCTCGTAAATCACTTGTCACGTGGTCAATTTTCACGGAGGAAATAATAGCACATTATGAGGATACAAAGAGAAACACCTTCTTTAGCCAATTGATAAATCTCAAACAAAAGTGTTCAATGGCATAGCACATTGAGGACTTTCAAAAATTGAATATAAGAGAAAATGATATTCTAGAGAAGCAGAGGATTGATGTCTCCATAGGGACTTTAAAAGATAACATTCAACATGAGGTTCAGCTTTGGGAACCTGATTCATTGGAGAAGGCATTCAGGTTGGCAAGAAAAGTGGAAAGCAAAATTATGGAAACAAGGAATTCTACCCCTCACAACTATAAACATGGAAGTGTTGTTTCTCCTAGCCTTCTACAACCTACAAGGGTGACACCACAACAATTGGAAGAAAAAATAGAAAAAGGGCTTTGTTATAATTGTGATAGCAAATGCACTAAAGGTCATAAGTGTGTTGAGAAGAAATTATTTTACATAGATTATGAAGAAGAGGAAGAAAAGGATAAAAAAACATCAAAATAAGAGGATATACACTAGGAACCAACCCCAGAGAAAGAAGAAATGAATCCGACAATATCTTGTAAAGCATTGGCAAGAATTACCACTCCTCAAACTCTCAAGATAGAAGGACATATCAAGAAGAAAAAGGTTCAAGAAGTGAAAGATCACATCGAGCATCAACAACAAGTTCTCCAATTTTTAAAGGATAACGCCACTTCGGTGCAAAATCAAACGAAACAACAGGTAGATCAACATCATAGTGAAAAATGTTTTGATGTAGGTGATTGGGTATTTTTACTGCTAAATCTCAAGCAAGCTATTTATGAGAAGGAAATGTTGGCAATGCTACATGCACTTAAAAAATGTGGCGACCCTACCTAATGGGAAGACACTTCAAGGTAAAAACGGATCATGATAGCCTTAAATACTTTTTAGAACAAAGATTATCCTCTGAAGATCAACAAAAGTGGGTCACAAAGATGTTGGGTTATGACTTTGAAATCATCTACAAAAAAGGGAAGCAAAATGTGGTGGCAGATGCACTCTCAAGAAAGGATGAGGATGTGGAAGCATTGTTGTGTGCCATTTCTATTATCCAACCAGATTGGATAACGAAGCAAGGGAGGAATGGAAGAATGATGAAGAAGTTTGGGCACTTATTCGAAAATTACAACAAGATTCCAGTACATCTGATATACATTTAGCTGGAAAAATGATTCGTTATGGTACAAAGATCGCTTATACCTCTGTAAGAATTCCCATCTAAAACAAAAGATTCTTATGGAATTGCACACTTATCCCTTAGGAGGGAACTTAGGATTTTTAAAAATTTACCACAGGGTTAAGAAAGAATTTTTTTGGGATGCCCTTAAATCAGATATTCAAAAGTTTGTGGCAGAATGTTTGGTTTTCCAACAAAATAAAGTTGAAACAATTAAGACACCAGGTCTATTACAACCTTTATCCATTCCAAGCCAACGTCGGGAGGAGGTTTCAATGGATTTTATCACAGGTTTACCCAAGTCTGAGGGAAAGAGTGTCATCATGGTGGTAGTTGACAGACTTACCAAGTATGCACACTTTTGTGCATTATCACATCCATTTAAAGCCAGTACAGTTTCTAGTGCATTTATGGAAACAATCAAAAGCTACATGGAAACCCAAAGATTATTGTAAGTGACAGAGATCCCATTTTCACTGGAAATTTTTGGACAGAATTATTTTCTTGTCTTGGTACTCAGTTAGCTCATAGCTCATCTTATCATCCTCAATCTGATGGGCAAAATGAGATAGTAAACAAAATTTTGGAAGGATATCTTCGTTGCTTTGTATCTGATAAACAGACACAATGGGTCAAATGGTTGCCTCTGGCTGAATGGTGGTATAACACTTCCTTCCATACAGCAACAAAATGACCCCATTTATGGCACTTTATGGGTATCAACCACCATCCATCACATCATATTTAAGAGAAAATTCTAAGGTTCAGGCAGTGGAACATCACATCGAACATCAACAACAAGTCCTCCAAATCTTAAAGGATAACCTCATGTTGGCACAGAATAGAATGAAACAACAGGTAGATCAACATCACAGTGAAAGAAGTTTTGATTTAGATGATTGGGTATTCCTACGGCTACAACCATATAAGCAAAATGTCCCTCAAGCAAGCTAAGAAGGATAATAAATTATCACCAAAGTATTATGGTCCGTACAAGGTGTTGCAAAAGATTGGTACTATGGCATACAAATTGGAGCTTCCTGCAGCTTCTCGATTGCACCCAGTTTTTCCATGTTTCATGTTTAAAGAAGGTTATAGGCGACAATCTCCCAGTTCAAACAATATTGCCAGAACTTGACGAGGAAGGAAAAATTATATTGGAACCGAAAGCAGTCACAGAAACAAGAACTCAACAGCAACAATATCGATCAATTTCAGAGTATCTTATCAAGTGGAAGAACTTATCCGCTGAAGATTCCACATGGGAGGATGAGAATTTTATACATAAGTATCCAGAACTACTCAAGCGTTGAGGACAACACTTTTTTGAAGGAGAGGGGCATGTTGGGTCCCTATAATACTAGTGATTACCCCATTACTATTGTAGTTGTACCCTTATTAATATTGTTGTGCCCCTATTGTCCCCATATTGTTATTACTGTGCCCCATAGAATCCCTCTATTGTTATTTTTGTGGCTTTATATTATTATTGTTAGGTCGGCTACATTATATTGTTGACTCCTTAGACTCCTATATATAGAAAGGAGGTTTTGTCATTTAAATCATCCAAGAATTGTTCATTTATGTAATGTAAAGGAGGTTGCCCCCTCGAAGAGGCTGAATTCTAAGGCGTTGATCTATCTTTTCTACATTTTCTTGAGCTAGTTCATAACATCATCCTTTCCAAAATGGAAGAAAGACATGAGTTTCTTAGTTTAGTGTTTCTAAAAAAGTATGGTATCAATTCACCACTTCATAGTTAAAGCAATATCGCTTTGTAATTTCCAGAATGGAAGGGAGACTTGAGCCTCTTAGATTGGTGTGGTAGAACATGTGCTTGATGATTGCTACATAAGAGTAGCACATAGAGATTTTTTTATTTGAATGTTATTGGCCATTTTGAATCCTTGCTAAAGAATATAGAGTTTAACTTTGCTGGTGTTAAAATTCCATTGATTTGGCTCGCTGAGGAGCCCAATATGTAGAAATGTTGTGACGTAATGTCATGCAATGTTGTGTAAATAAAAATACAAGTAAAAATTAAAATAGATTAAATTAAAAATTAAATCAATAAGAAGATTAATGTAATTAAAGTAAACATTTAACTCAAAACAAAAATAGACTCTATAAAATAAAATAAAATAATGATAAAAAATGACCATGGTATTGAATTGTGGTATTAAATGTTGAAACTATAATGAGCATCAATTTAAAGGGTTGAAATTACAAATATATATATATATATATTGGATCTACTCACCCTGAGCAGGAATCAAAATATTTTGATATGTACAACCGCTTTCAAAATAAGAAGAGATTGGATCCCCGAGATAGATCTAAAATTAAGATATTCATATTTAATCTAAATCCAATAAAAATATAAAATTTAATATAAAAAGTTTAAATCTGATAAACTGCACTATGATTTAAGTTTCAAATGAGAATGACTTGTCTTTCATATTTTTGTTTATTCGAAATCCCTCCGAATCTCTCGAAATTAATCAAAATTTCAAAATTAATCCAATCTCAATCCAATTACACTTTGTACATGGTAAGTAATGTTTGACAAGATGGAATGTGCGGCCATATGATTTGACAATATTACTTTCTCAAAATCATTGTGGCCACATGATTCTACGGTGTTGCTTTCTAAAAATCAGAGATCATTTTGTTTCAACAACCCACAACAACTCTTCTCGCTTCCTTTGGCATCAAGTCGATGAAGATAAAACGACCAGAAGGTTGGAAAACGAAGACAAACGACCAGAAGGTTGGAAATGAACATTTGGTGAAAGAAATATAATATAGCTTCCTAATGGCTGGTGTGACATAATATAGCTTCCTAATAATGCAGCTTCTTTTCCGTGCGACTGCGTACACCCATTCGTATATGTCTACACCGAGTCTACGTGGACATGCAGCTTGTTTTCCTTTCACTGCATACAGGATTTGTTTATAAGGAGAAAAGTGATATCCTTATTTAAATTTCACTGTTAGTACCAAGTGCGGTATCTAAATACATAATTGTCTGAAATTTATTAGTCACAGATACCAATTTATTTTGGTATTTCACATGAATATCATAGACAAAATTATAAATACCTTATATTTTTAAATAAATTGTATTTCAAATGAATACCATAAACAACACCATAAATTTTCACACATTTGAAACTCAAGAACCACCCAACATAAGAGAACTGCAGTGTGTCCTCCTCAAGTAAAAGAATCACACAAAAAAGTCTCTACAAAATGACATACTTTTCATGCTACGGCTCCACATAATCTCTTCAATGATTACCGATCTCTGCTACTTCGCCAACGTGTGAAACAAGACTGAAATCTATCACTTGACTGAAATCTATTCATACTCTGTCACGACGTAATTTTGTGATCCTAAACTGATGATACAACCTGATATTCTCTATAATCTGATCAATATTTCTCATACTGAGCATTGGATGCCATTTTGCCTGTCCTTTGTTAGATTTAGTGGAAAATCACTATTTTCCTATTTTTTTGGTGCGTTTACAGTGCTCATTGATCTGGGCAATCTGAACATTAACCTGACATATGTTAGCACATTTGGCTCCAGATTGGCCATAATGGGACACAAGCAGTGCTATAATGCAAAAGATGGAGTAAATAAAGGCCCCTGGACAGAAGACGAAGATCTCCGCTTGATCCAATCTATAGAAGCTCATGGTGAAGGACGCTGGCCTGCTCTAGCCAAAAATGCATGTAAGAATTATGTACAAATCTGCAATTTATAGTCTCTCAATATTACTTCTCTTACCTATTATTACAAACAATATATGGTGCATGACTCTCAAGGGAGCAGCTAAATTCTTAGTTATTATAAATAATATATGGCGAATAATTTTTTTTATCAATTTAACAGGCTATTGTTTTGATAATGAAGTGTTATATATAAAGAAATTTTAGGTTAAATTTTTTTTATTTACTTGAAATGATATGTATTCAGAGATTTTATGTATTGGGAGATTCTAAATTAAAATCGTTTTATTTATATTAAAAGGTTTTAAGTTAAGATCTCTCTATTTAAGAAGTTGAAAGGTTATGCATTAAAAAATTCCAGGTTAAAATCTCTCTATTTAGGAAGTTAAAAATCTTCTCTTTACCTGTAATTGCCTAAAAAAGATAAATAAACAATTACCATTAGATCAATTATACAAATTGATCCAATATCATTGACAGAACCAATTCCTCAATCATAAACAATACAAAAACAATATACATAGTAAATGTATTGGTGATCCCTGAATATACATAGTAAAAACTAGGGAATGTATTGGTGAGACTTGATGATTACTGACCATTGAAATAAAAACTTCACTGCATACAGGTCTGAAGCGTTGTGGAAAGAGTTGTAGGCTTCGTTGGATGAACTATCTTTGGCCAAACCTCAAACGTGGTAACATTTCACCGGATGAAGAAGACCTTATAATAAGACTTTACAAATTGCTGGGAAACCGGTAAGGAAATATCGATTTCCTACTAGATAATGTTGTTCACTTATGTTTTTGATCCATCTTGAATCGTTGTAATGGTAGGTGGTCATTAATTTCGGGGCGCATAGCGGGTAGAACTGATAACGAAATCAAGAACTACTGGAATACTCGTTTGAACAAGAGATAAAAATAATGAAACTTGAATTAATCAGGAGTTGTAGCTCACAGGTGTGTACATCACCTTGAGACTGCACTCATACAAGGAGGAGACTCTCTCTCTCTCTCGTTCACTCAATACATACAATGGATGAATATTACATATTAAATACATGACTGAAAAATAGGTAGTTGAAACCAACCTCCTAAATTATAGGAACAACTCCTAAAGTAAGAGGTAACGTTACAACCACATAACCATTTCTTCATTATTTCTAACTCCCCCCCTTAATGAAGAAAGGGTTATTGTGCACACCTAACATCCCTCTAAGTAACTCAAACTTTATTATCCCTAGAGGCTTAGTAAAGATGTTAGCTAAATTATCACAGGTATTACAATAATCCACACAAATTTCGTTAGACTGTATCTTTTCCCGTACAAAGTGAAATTGAGTATCAATATGTTTAGTATTCTTCTGGAAAACTGGATTGTATGCAAGCTTTATTGTGCTTTGATTGTCTGTTTTGATGCTGGTTGCTGCTTTTTGTCCTTCGCCTGCATCACTAAGTAATCTCCTCAACCAAATGGCTTCACATGTAGCTGCACACAATGCCTGGTACTCTGCTTCACACGACGATAATGCTACAGTACTTTTCTTTTTGCTGCACCATGAAATAACCCCAGATCCGATGCTAAATGCATAACCTGTGATGGATCTACGATCGTCCAGGTTACCTGCCCAATCAAAATCAGAATAACTTGCTAAAGTAACATCAGAACTGTCAGTGTATAAAATACCATAATTACAAGTACCATTAAGGTATCTCAACACACATTTCACTGCATTCCAGTGACTGTCAAGTGGTCTAGACATAAACTGGCTCAGCACACTAAAAGAGTATGCCAAATCAGGCCTAGTTGCCGTAAGATATATCAGACTTCCCACTAGCTGTCTATACAAAGTGGCATCCACCTGTTTTGTGCCATCATCACTGCTTAGCTTGAGATTCTGCTGCAATGGTGTTGCTGCTGTTTTACACTGTTCCATTCTGAATCTTTCCAATAGGTTTCTGGCATACTTTCCTTGAGTTAGAAAAGTTTGACCAGAATCTTTCCACACTTCCAGTCCTAGGCAATAATGAAGATTGCCAAGGTCTTTCATTTCAAATTCCTATGACATTTGCTGCTTGATTTCTTTGATTAAACTACCTGCATTCCCTGTTATTATCATGTCATCTACATACAAAGAAATCAAAATGATTTGCCTCTATTTATTTATCTTGGTGTATAGATTTGGATCGTTGAGGCTCTTATGGAAACTATGCTGAACAAAAAATGAATCTATTTTTTCGTACCATGACCTGGGTGCTTGTTTCAATCCATAGAGTGCCTTATGCAGTTTACACACTAAATGCTCTTGCCCCTTTTTGACAAATCCAGGAGGCTGTACTAAATATATTTCTTCTTTTAATTCCCCATTCAAAAATGCAGATTTAACATCTAACTGGTGTAGCTTCCATTTATGTTTTGTTGCTAAACAGATTAGCATTCTAATTGTATTAAGTTTAGCTACAGGGGCAAAGGTGTCATCGAAATTAATTCCTTCCTGTTGTGAATAACCCTTTGCTACCAGTCTTGCTTTGAATTTTTCTACAGTACCATCTGCATTTATCTTAGGTTTATACAACCACTTACAACCTATAGGGGTTTTTCCTTCTGGCAGCTCAACTAAGTCCCAAGTATGGTTTCTATATATGGATTCCATTTCTTCATGCATTGCAGCCCTCCATTCATCTGATCTACTTGCTTCTTCATAATTTAAGGGTTCTACAATGTTCAAAATCTTGGACATTAAAGCATAGCCTCTAAGTTTTGAAGATAGTCTAGTCTTTCTACCTGATCTTCTAGGTAAAGGACTCACCTCAACTCTTTCTATTTCAGTACTGTCCAGGCCTGCATCATCACTTATTATGCCATCTGCTGCTACTTCTTCCTGTTTCTGCTCCTGCTCCTGCACCTGTTCTTCTTCATCTTCACTGTTTAGTTCTATCAAGAATGGAATGTGGCTTTCATCATCAGAGTCTTTCTTTCCATCTTCTATCTGTTCATGGAAAATAACATCTCTGCTTGCAAACACTTTAGGAGTCACAGGATTATATAATTTGTATGCTTTATACTCTGTGCCATATCCTACAAATATGCATTTCAAGGCTTTGGGATCTAGCTTTTTCCTATCTGGTTTCGGTACATGAGAAAAAGATTTAGATCCAAATATTCTCAGATAATCAACTGCTGGTTTGAGTCCAAACAATGCTTCAAAAGGAGTTTTGAAGCCTAAACATTTGGTGGGACTCCTATTCTTTAAATAAACAGCAGTATTAATGGCTTCTGCCCAAAGACCATTAGAAATGCCCTTACCTTGAAGCATGCTTCTGGCGCACTCCACAAGGGTCCTGTTCTTGCGCTCTGCTACTCCATTCTGCTGTGGAGTATGTGGCACTGTAAACTGTTGTATAATCCCATGCTGCTTGTAGAAGTTCATGAACTCATTTAACCTGTATTCCCCCCCTTGATCTGAGCGGAGAATTTTTATCTTCTTTGCTGTTTGGTTCTCTATCATCACTTTAAATTCTTTAAAATATCTAAAAGCTTGACTCTTGTTGCTTAAAAAATACACCCAAGAGAACCTAGTGCAATCATCTATAAACAGTAGAAAGTATTATGCACCTCCTAAAGACCTAGTCTGCATAGGTCCACAGATGTCTGTATGCACTAGCTCTAGGATGTCTCTTTGTTTTCTGTTGACATGCACAGGGAATTCATCTCTATGCATCTTCCCTAATGCACATCCATCACATTCCAGTTTGATATTATGCAAAGTAGGAAGTCCATCGACCATACCTTTATTTTTAAGCAGGATGAGATCTTGTAGATTGATATGTCCAAATCTTTGGTGCCAGAGATTCTCAGCTGTTGATGTTGCTGCAACCATCGCCTGTCGTGGTATGCTCCTTGCATCCAGTCTATATAAATTCCCCACGTGTACTCCTGTTGCAACTGTCTCCAATTTGCTATCCTGGATGACACATCCATTCTTGAAGAATTGTACCTGCATGTCTTGGTCTATTATCATAGAGACAGAGATCAAATTCTTTTTGATTCCTGAAACATATAAAACATTTTTGAGATGTTTGATATTGCCACTTGGTAGCTTCACAAGAATATCTCCACAACCTTTGATCTCATACCCACTATCATCACCCAAATAAATTTTGGATCCACATGCAGATTCTTCAAGAAACTCAAAATATTCTTTCTTACCAGTCATGTGTGAGGATGCGCCTGAATCGACATACCATGTATTGTCATCATCTCCTCTTGATGCTGAAAGTGCACAGTCGACTATAAATAGCCTAAGATCATAGATGTGATCTTCATCTTCTTCAGCAAAACAACCTTGATGTTTCTTCTGTTTGCTTCTCCTTTCATCGGCTTGCTTCTTGTAACACTCTCTGATCCGGTGACCAGGCTTTCCACAATAAAAACATCTCTTAACATAGTTATCGTTCATACCTCCAGATGGTTTCCTTTGAAAGGAGTTGGCCCCTTTCTGCTGCTGCTGCGGTTGCTGTTGTTGTTGTTGGTGCTGGCGCTGCCTTCCTCTGTACTGTCTTCTTTTCGCCATCAGAGCAAGATCATTGCCCTGAGTCTTTAGATTCTGTCGTCGCTCCTCCTCCTGGAGCAGAACCGCTGTCAGTTCAACAAACAAGGGGGCTTTCTCCCTCACTAACAACGCTGAGATGAATGTCTGATATTCATCTGTCATTTTGTTCAGTGTGAGGGTAACCAGATCTGAATCTGATACCTTCTCTCCAATGGCTCCCAGTTGGTCTTTCAGATCCTTAACTCTGGCCATGAATCCACCAACTGATTCATTCTCGCCCATCTTTAATGCAAACAATTTCCCTTTGAGTGCTAGAACACGATTTGAGTTCTGTGTCTCGTACAGACCCTTGATCGTATTCCAAATGTCCGCGGCCGACTTACAGTCTTGAATATGAGGGATAATGTTGTCTTTGATAGACATCTTCAGTATTACTTTTGCCTTTGTTTCTCTCTTATCCCAGTCCTGTTCTTGGGTTGTATTTTCGGCTCTCTGTTCATTTCCCAAGACGATCGACCACGCATTCGCACTCTCCAGCAAGGTTTGCATTTTGAACTTCCAGTTGGAGAAATTCGTTCCATCGAGCTTGCCAGACTCGTGGAGGTATGATTCCAAACTGTTGTTCATTTTCGCCCAACTGAACACTTAAATCTGCCACCACCGGGCAAGTTCGATCTGCTACCACCAAGCAGATCAAGAACTTCACTGCGCCACCACCGGGCAGATCCGATCTGCTACCACCGAGCTGATCAAGGATCTCACTTCGCCACCACCAGGCAGATCCGATCTGCTACCACCGAGCTGATCAATGATCTCACTTCGCCACCACCGGGCAGATCCGATCTGCTACCACCGAGCTGATCAAGGATCTCACTTCGCCACCACCGGGCAGATCCGATCTGCTACCACCGAGCTGATCAAGGATCTCGATTCGCCACCACCGGGCAAATCCAATCTGCTGCCACCGAGCAGAATCTCCACGTGCCTCCACCGGGCCTCTGCTGATCTGCAACAAAAAAAAATTGCAGATTTTCATAGAGAAAGGGCTGGCGCTCCAATCAAAGCCGAATCCGTGCTAATCCCGGAAAATTAAAATTCGCGATGTGCAGGAAAATTGGCGCGCTTATTGACCACGGATCCGCGCCAATTTGGTCTCTCTTTTCTCTGGCGCGATTTACAGCTCAAATCTCGCGCCAATAGCGCGTCTTTTCCAGAAAAAACCGCGCCAATCACTGCACCTTCTGTAAAAAAAAAATTCCGCTCCGAATTTTCGCTCCACCCTTCCTTCGGCTCAGAGATGATCAGTCATCTGACGCCTTTTCGCTTCAGGTGTTACTGCAGGTCCACCTGATCACATAGCTATCTCTACATGTACAGATGTGCAACTAATGATACATCCTAGAAAAAAAACAAAAAACAAAAGTTAAGACTACCTCTACCCTAAGCTCTGATACCAAGATAAAAATAATGAAACTTGAATTAATCAGAAGGAGTTGCAGCTCACAGGTGTGTACATCACTTGGAGACTGCACTCATACAAGGAGGAGACTCTCTCTCTCTCGTTCACTCAATACATACAATGGATGAATATTACATATTAAATACATGACTGAAAAATAGGTAGTTGAAACCAACCTCCTAAATTCTAGGAACAACTCCTAAAGTAAGAGGTAACGTTACAACCACATAACCATTTCTTCATTATTTCTAAATGAAAGCTCATGCCAATGAGAGCATTGGCAGATTGAAGTCCGTTAGACCGACAGAGCCAAACGTTAAAAAGCGGCTGTCAATTTGACACAAACATTAAACGCCAACCAGTTGTGTGAAAGAGACGAAGTTATTGCTCAAGAGTTGAACAAGGGATCGACATCTTCCAATTCTATTGAATCCGAAAACTCATTGTGTCCCACGAAACAAAATCCAAGCTCCTATTTACATGCAGGTACCGTATTGGCAGAGATGAAGTTGTGGAATCAGTTGCAATTAAATTTTATCCTTCCTTCATCATGGACCAGTTCGAGTTTCCTGCATATTGATGACTCTAATGTTGATACTGAGGAAAATGGCCATCCATATTCTTGTACCTTTGATACTGTAAATATCTGTCAAGATTTTATTGACTAGAAGATGTATGCAATCCCTCACAGTTCTTTGCCCTCCCCTGAATTCGTCCCCACAAACACGATGGGTGAGTTTGCCCAGTTTTTCAATTTTATTCCCTATCCATATTGATCTGTATCCTAGCACTGCAGTCAAAGGATGACTGGACAAGTACATATTTGGATTTCATCACCTATTGATGTTTTGTGAGATCAGAAAGTGGGAAGCTATTAGTGTTCAGCTGATTTTAAGAGCATGTATGTTTGGTTTGAGTCAGAGTTGGATGTGGAGAGCTCTGAATGTTGTACAGAAGTTAATTGTATATGATGTGCAGAATTTAATCGTATATGGTGATTAACGTCCAGTCAGCATGTATGTTTTCATGGAAGTGAAATACTATATATATATCTTAATATCGAATTTGATTGAATTTGTTAAATATATTGTGGAATTGAGGCTTCTGTGATTCATATCAAGTTTTGAGAAGATTTTTTGGGGTAAATTACATTAAAATGTATTTGTAGACGTGTTTCAAACCAAACTAGTGTGGTTCATCATCACTACAAGTTGAAGAATCAGATCCTGGCTGCATGATAAATAGATAGAGCAGAACATCCAAAGCTAAATTTGACCAAGCAATGACTATATTAACCTTTCAACTAGACTTGTAACGACTATATTTGACTGGAAACAACTACTTGGCTGGATTGGATCAAGAGATAGGGATAGGAAAACAAAATTGGTTAAATAATAAGAGAGTTTGTTATATACCTATTACCATATTTAAATAAGGAATGTGTATATAGGAATTAATTAGACTATATAAAAGTTATGTATATAAATACTAACTTAGTTAATTTAAGAGTTAGTTTAATATCTATTATATATAAAAATGAATCAAATTTACAGATATTAAACTTATATAAGATTTATATAGACAGAGTTATTTAATTAATTGTTAATAACTTATATGTAAGTTAGTTTTCGTTATATTTAATTAAAAGGGTTTAATATTAAACCCATATGTAATTAATGGTTAATTAAACTTTAGTTTAATATCTATTATTATAAGGTAATGTATTTAATTAATATGAATCAAAAATAAATTTATAAAAAGTAGTTTAATTAGATATTTAATATTATTTTAAATTTATATAATTAAGTATCTAGTTAATTAATTGTAAGTTAATTTTAATTTGATTTAATCCAAAAAAGGTTAATGTTAAATATGCATAGTTAATTGTAAATTAATATTGTTCTTACAAATAACTATTGTTAAACCTATTATTAGATCCTATTATTAAAACTATCAAAGTCAACTTAAACCAAAAACCTAAAACTATCTAGAGATTATAATAGGAATAATCCATTAAATTGATAACTTATTAAAATAGTTGAATAATGGACCTAGGATATGCGGCACAATTTCCTACATTGAACTAATCAATGAGGAGAAAGAAAGGAAGAAGTTTGTTTTAAATTGGTTAGTTAATTTTAAGCAACTTTCATTAATGTTTAGTTAGGGAAATTGTTATAAAAGGATTTATTTATTTATTTTTTAATGAAACAAAATTGTTTTTAAAATCTAAAATATAAAAAAACACGGGGATAATAGAAGAGGAAACCCAGAAGATCAGAGAGGGAGGGGAAAGACAAGAAGGCTCCATAGAGAGGAACACCACAAGAAGTGGGGCGGGGGAGGGGAAACGACTAGGAAGAGAGGGCAGGGCTCCACCCGTCATCTCTATTGAGATTGCTCGACCTTTTTCAATCTCAATTGCTTCCCTGAACTTTGGGTGGTGAAACTGAGAAACCCTAACAATAACACGGGCCTTCTCAATACAAACGTGATGCTTCATCTTTGTATACGTTAAAATCTTTATGGTATTTTTGATGGCAATAAATTTATTTTTACATTTTAAGTAAACATAAAATATTATAATTATTAATTATAATATAAATTTAAGAAAAAAATACATTGAAAATGGAGCTGGAGTGAGTGGGCTTGTGGAAATTTTTTCATTGGTTTAATAATAAACTTGTTAAATGTATTAATTTTGTCAAGCAAATCACACGAAAATGGGATAAAACAGGATGTTAATGGTAAAAGCGGTTAATATGGGAGTCATATTATCAAAACTTATTTCAATAGTGTATATATGTGTTTTAAATTGATATATTGGATATATATGGGAGTTATATTATCCAAACTTATTTATTTATATGGTGTATATATATGTTTTGAATGGGGTATGTGTTTAATTTAAATTTATTATAAATATATAATATTTATTTTATTAAATTATATATATGTATATGGGGTTTAGTAATTTTTTTCTAGGAAAAAGGCATAATTTTATTAGTTAAAACAAAATTACATGTTACATTTTACTGAGAACTAAGTATCATGGAGCCAATGATTGATGATAAAAAACAAACTAATATACAATAAGGAGAAAAGTTAGTCTTTTCTCTCCTTCTTTTTTTCCACCGTGCTCCATTCCCCTTAAGATGGCTTATCGCAGAGAAGTGCAAGTTGATAGGGTCTTCCATTATCCTTGTTTGAGTCTGATTTGTCTCTTGAATGGGTACGTTTATACCCACTTTTTTCCATATCTTCTAGATTATTTGTTGTTTGTTTCTGGTTTCCTGTATTTCATTAAGGCCTTGAGGGATCACCCCTTGGTTTTCTAGGATTTGTGTTGTCTCGTTGTTCCTGGTTTGTATAGGTTCCTCCTCTGCTTGCCTCTGGGCACATATTTTGTAGATGTCATGTTTGTTTGCAGATTCTACATCTGAAATTTGTGTTCTCATAGTCTAGTGTCTGAGTCCAATTCATCTACTTATAGATTAGCTGATATATGGGGTTTAGTATTATATTATAATAAAGTAAATATTAAATTTTAATATTAATATATTTTAAATTTAAATAAGTTTTTTAAAATTATATATTTTCGAATTAATTTATTTTAAGTTTTTAATATATTTTTTAATATAAAACTAACTATATATGTACACTATAAGAAAAATATAGGGTATATATATATATTATAAAGAATATAGAGTACATGTAACAACCTGTTGGGTGACTTCCCTATAGGGAAGCCAAACATGAACCATCTTATTGGTTGAGGTTATTTCTCTATCCTAGTCTTCTCAACATCACTGACAAGTGGAAAATGATTAATATCTAGGTCAAGGGGCTACTCATCCTCTTCTAGGATGATGGAATTGGCAGGAGTACCCTAATTGTCTCTTTGTGACTTTGCTCTTTATCTCCATTTGTGGTGGGTGGTACTAAAAAAAATACCATGTACTCCTTTGCACATCAACTCAAATTTCCCTTCAAAAATTCTAAGTGCATGTAGTGTGTCATCATGGAGAACTAGGGCTCTTTCAATTTCTTATGCTACAATAATTTTGGTCATCCAAAATGTCTCTCCAACCTTGTAGAACTTTGTATCTTGATTTCTTGAGTAGATGGGGCCCAGTGTTTCATCTAAAATTTGGTCCTATGATATAACACTATATATTTCTACCACCTTCTTCTCCACATCTGTTGTTGTAGTCTAGCAAATAGTGCACATTGGTTACTAGTGGAAAGGACAAAAGGAACTCACATAAACATATGCAACATAAGAATAAAAGAAGAGACACAAAATAGTAAAGAACCAACAAGGAAGTACTTTATATTATATTCTCTTGAGAAGCAAATCAAAACAAGTATACACACACACACACTCTTTCGAATAGTTACAACAATTTAATTGTAAGAATCATATCAACCTATATGTCTTAGATGATCAACTTGAATAGAGACTTGATCAACTTTACAATGTGGATTTAGGAATCGACTGCCCCTCCAACATCTCCCCCACCCTCAATGCCTTCTTTTTCCGGAAGAAGGGGAGATTTAGAGTCTTACAAAATTTGATACATCATAAAGAAAAGAAAATAAATGTTTAGAAAGAAATTAAATTTTTTCTGGATAGGTGGTTCGCTAATAAGTAGATCCAGTTGCCTAGTCGACTCGTTCTTCTTGAAATAATTCTACTAGATTTAAATTGCGAATTCTTCTCCTTTGCTTTTCCTTGGGTGACCAATTATAACATTTGACTTCGATTTTGTGAGTGTTAGAGTGATGTTCAGAGGCCAAACGACATCCTGGAGAACTTGGCTCAAAGAAATAAAATTTAGGTCACAACGGAGATGATGAATATGATTGCGCTAATGCAAGCACTAGTGTTGGGGTCTCAGGGAATGTTGTTTGATAAATGCTTGGTGCAAGCACTTGGAGATGTTGATCGAATATAGACCATTCTCATACAACTATCCTTACCTACGCATTCAATTCTTTTAATTTTGCTAAATACTATATCTTTTCAGCTAATGACGTTTTCTTATAATCATTGATCAACTGGTAATTGTTGTTACAATTGCTCCACTTTATTAAAAAATCCTTGCAAATATTCAACAACATTGGGGGATTCTATTTGTGCTTTCTTCCTTTCTCTAAACCATTGTCTCTTCTCCTGCAATAGCTGAGCATGAATCCTTTTCTCCTGTATAACTTGATTATCATGGACGAAATTTACTTGAGGTTGAGTCACTTGTGAGGAGCACAATTCATAAATTATAATTTCTTGAGTCTTTATTTGGTTACATGTAGATGATAAATATGTTGGCTAATTAATAAGAACCGTGCTAAGTGTAACTATATGATCCAATGTTTACTCTATCTCTTTCTTTGCTTGGAAAAATTCTTGATGAGCCTTCTAAATTATAGTATACAATTCTTGATTTCCCTGAGTTGTCGCCCTATCCTTGTAGCTCATTTACTTGATCATTCAATTTCTCATTATGGTTGACAAGTTTATGGACTAATTTTTAAATTGCAACAAGTGGATCATCAAATTTGGTTGGAATGTTGATATTAAGTTTTACTATTGCATAGTGTTGTCACTGCTACAACACCCTCCAGAATTTTGGCCTACATCCAACTTTAGAGCCTACTTTGTCTTTGCATGCTTTCATTGCAAACATTAAGAGTCATCTCATGTGTTTTCTCTAAGAATTCTTGTTCCTTTTTGAAGAGAATCAAAGTGTCATCTTTTAGCATAGGCAAGCATCACACATCACATAAATGTGGTTTTGGTTTGTTTCAAGGGACAATGTTTGTGTTAATGGGTTGTTCTTAGTATGTATACATGTATCAAACTCATTTCCAAAGTTTTAAGCACAGTCACACAAGTGTTGTCACCATCGTCGCAAAGTGTATCTTTAGTGTCACACTTGAGGTAAGACGTCACAATGTCATCGAATTTAGGAAAGTATCTTGTTCACGTGTTCTAGGTGATCTATGTTATGTCATCAAGTATTCTAAGTGTGTGATCATAATCTATTCTTATCACTATTCACTTCGGTTTCACTAATCCCACTCTCAGTAGGATCCAATGAACTTCCCGAATGAGCAATTTGACATCACCCAACCTTCTTGAATTGTGAACTACATAGTCTCAGTCTTCAAGCCTCCTCCTTGCCTCTTAGCACTGAAAAATGCACAATACCTACCTCCCAAAACTGCAGACTGCACAGTCACAATGCTCAGTCCCGACCCTTGAGCTCCAAAAATACGCATTCCTTTGCCTCAGCCAGTCTCTTCTGTGCACTACACAATCTCAAGCATCAAGCATAGAGCCTTAGCCTTGAGCCCTTGAACTATGTAACTATGCAATCCCTCAGCCTTTGTCCCTCCGGAACTATGGAATTGGCAACCTAAAGCCTCAATTCCGCAACCTGACCTCTTGAGCCCTGCAACTGCTCAAATGACAAGCCTTAACCCTCCTGAACTGTGCACTGCATAGTCTCAAGGCTCAATCCTTGACCTTGACATCCTGAGCTACACAACTACATAATCCTTGAGCCTTACTCCCAACATATAACTTGGTTTGAATTGAGTTAATGGATTGTTATGAATCATATTAGGTTGGGGGTTTTATCAAACTCATGTCATCTTTCCATGAGTGGATTTCAGTTTCGTGTATTCTATCATGTTATGATAGGATGGTGATGAAGGGAATGAAGAAGAAGACCTTGCTAGAAGACACTTTTGAAGCTGCAAGAACAAGTTGACCAATCAAGAGAAGACAAAGGGACATCAGCTGCGACAGTAGTTGGAGATCAATTTTACATGTAAGACTCCTATCTTCAAGCCATAAGGAGGAATAAGAAGACCATGTTCATCTTTCAAGAAGATACAAATAAAGAAACAACGAAGAGTGGATTGAAACTGACATGTTAGAATGAAGTCCATGTCATCAATGTCATGTCATGTCATGTCATGTCATGAATCATCATGTGCCACATCATTTTTTGGATTATCTAATTCAATATTGGAGTAATGTAATGTAAAGTGGAAGTCCAAGAGTCATCTATATAATGTGAAAAGTCATGTAGGAAGTCAAAATTTCATTGAGAAGTCAAACAATCATTAGGGTAGTCCAAGATTCACAAGGGAGGTGAGAAATCACCCCATTTGTTATATATACACCCTCATTGCTCATGTAAAGGACTTTTCAGCTTGGCTCCTCCTACCAGGAATTAGAGAGGAAGATAGTTCTTTTGGAGGAGAAAGTGGTTTCTCTAACGATCCACTATTAGGGCTAGTGGTGTTCATTGTCTTGATGTATCTTGTAACTTTTACTTAATTCAGAAGCTCATTGAGCCAACACACTTTCATGCGTATGTCGTAAATATTGTAAGGCTATTCTTTGAATGTTTGTGATGTATGTTTTTCTCTTATGTACTAAGGAAGTTAAAATATTTTGGTGGCTTTGATACTTATCTTGTTGAAGGTGTGTTGTATGTGTTTTTACAATTGTTGCTTCTAAGTGAATTATTTCGTTAGTTTTCCAACGATTCATTTATATGTCATGCTCGTGCATATTTTATAGATTAGTACTATTAATTGTCTTTAAAAGGATCACTTTTCTCTTCCCCTTCTGTAGAATAACCTTAATACATTCTGCAGCCGAACAACCACAAGGCCTACTCACTTTCTAATATGAAATTACCTATGTATTACTCTCTGGTGCTGAACATTCTGTTGGAAAATCAAGGATATTATATTAGGGTTTGGTTCTCCTTTATTAATGATTATTTGTGAGTATGTTGGCTTCATTTAATTCTTTATTATCTTATCTTTCATCAAGCAATCATACATATATGAAGATCACAAAAAAGAGACACAATATATAGGCACATGCGAGGGAAAAGCCCTCCTTGAGGGGAAAACCCAATCAGCCTCCAAGACCTTTGACCCCTTCCGGCAACTTCAACTAGGCAGTAGCTTCCGGCAACATGTAACTTACGACAAAAATGAAATCTTAGGAGACTTCAATCTCCTAACCCAAACCACGAAACAGAGAGAGAGGCACCAAATGTTCGATTTTCTTCTTCTCTAGAGACTCCCCCAAACTTGCACTTCTTTCGTCCTCCCGAAAATAAACTTCACACTTCTCTAGCTCTTCTTGAGATATCAAACATGCTTGAGAGTGAGTGTTTCAAATGACTTCGACCTCCTTTAATATATAGGCTTCTAGTGGGTCGAATGGGGGTCCTTATGCCAACATGATGTGGAGGACACATAATTCATCTTTGACTTGATACAAAACCATTTTACATGGTTTGAAAGCCCAAGAAGGGTCTCTTAGAATGTAGAATAACTCTATAAACTAAATATTAATCCTAAGAGTCCACAATGTTGAGAAATGGTTACAAGAGATTCCAGTTTAATTTTTCCTTGAATTAAACTTTGAATTAAAATCGAATTCTATACTCATAACAACTTGTAAATAGGTAATTAAGTTTAATTAACTTAATATGCTTAGGAATCTCGAGTTGGAAGTATTTATGTAGTCATGTATATGTTCTCCCTAAATTTTAGGGGTCCACGATGAGTTTACTTGAGTTGTAATTAGGTAACAACTCAGTTTGACTGAGTTATCGATAGTTAAACTAGTTCTAATTGTTTGTGGAACTAGTAGAGGTCTAGTAATGAGTTGGTGCACTAGTGCACCTTTAGTGCTACTCCAACTAACTAAATATTCCCTCATGAGAAACTCATGCATGTTAGTTTAGAGAAAGACCCGGTTGAGACTAGAGTGCAGGGACCATGTACTATTAGTTGTATGATGATTCGAGTTGTACAAGTTATGCATGAAATCGTAGAAGAACCTTGTTTTAGATTGCGTAGTTATGGAGAAAGGATCTCCCAATTAAATATGGGTTGATCCTCACAGGAATTGCATAAGGAAATAGGGGCTTGGTAGGCAGCAAAATTGGCTAAGTGTTGGCTAAAGCGGGCTTGTGAGGTAGAGATTTGATCATACTTGTGTAGGAATTGTTCTAGTGAGAACAAACTTTATATTATCACTCAGATTTATGATTAATGCACTGGATAGTTGGAGTTTTGAGCAGTGGCTTTCCCCAAAGAAAAATTGTGTTAGGTGTCTTTGATTATCTTCCTCTTGTCGCTTATTGTTTTCATAGATCTATTGGTTTCTCTTGTTTAAAGAGTCGAGTAGATTCTTATTTTGTGTTTTAGTACATTACATGAGCTGTGAATCTATAGGAAAATCTACATGGTATTAGAGTTGAAGATAGAATACTAGAGGAGAATTCGAAGTTTTGAGTTTCATGTTACAAGTGAAATTCGAATTTTCAATACATACATCAGGATCGGAAAAAGGCTTTCTATGGGTTGAGGCTCGAGTATGCCTTGGAAGGTAGCTCAAATTATATAGCCTGGAAGGACAATATGGGGGTGGTTCTGGAGGATAATAGCCTCAAGGAATTCATTTATCAATAAATTCCTAAGCCAGTAACATCGGATGCACATAGTCTAGGCAAATGGAAGAAGTGTGTGGTGAAGGCGAGGCAGATAATCCTTGGGGGAATTCAAGACCACATTGTCTCGAGTCTCCATGGGAAGGAAACTCAATATGCTATGTGGAAAGCATTGACAAACCTATTCTAGAACAATAATGACCATAGGAAGTTGGCACTGAAAGGCAAACTTCGAAAAATCAAGTTGGAGAAAGGCAAGACCATTCCAAAAGACTTGACCAAGTTCACTCACTTTCATGATGAGCTTGGAAGTGTTGGGAAATTGTTTCCGAGGATGATATGGTGAGCCTAGCTCTCCTAGGACTTCCCAAGAGTTGGAATAGCTATCAGGACACTGTCAATGGGAGGGAGAAGCTTGCAGATTGAGAACAACTATGGTCGGATTTGATGCAGAAGGAGATCAGAAGGAACACCATAGATGGTTCCTCATCAAAGACTGATGATGAGGAAAACTGTACCTTAGCGAGTGTTATCACTAGGCTAGATAGGCTAGGCTGTGTCAACCTCCAACTAAGAGTAACTATTTCAAACCACTTGTAGCTAGAATTTAGCTCTTCTAGCATGAGAGGGATCTCTCAAATAAAACAATATGATGTTCTAGATAAAAATCAATTATAGATGGCTAACTTTGGATTTTTGTGTGTTTGTTGCAGGTGAAAGAAAGTGTGATAATCATCACCATTGGGCACAGAGTCAAAAGAAAAACTCAATTATAGACAAAAATTGTTTTGCGGAAGTTGAGGCATTTTTGTCTTACTAATGTGAATATGAACATTTACAGTTAATCACAGCAAATTGAAGGAGTTGGAGAAATATCACATTGAATTCCAAGTAATCAAATAAGCTATGAAAATAGATAAAAACATAAAATCATGATGAGATGTAATTGAAACCAAAAATAAATCTCAAGTTAAAAACATAGTATTGTTGCAACTATACTTTTTATTAACTGAAAAAATATACAAAAGTGGTCTTTCTCACATTCTTGATCAACCTCTCTTCAAAGTGAAAAAATTACACATATATAGAGTGAAGTCTCCATTTAATAACCAGCCACTTGGGATATACTCAATGCATAGCTATGAGACCTAATTCTATTTGACTTAGAAAACATTGAGCCTTTGTAGGGATTTTTCTATTTTACACATTTTCAATACAAATAGGAGTCTCATATCATTTTTGAGCTCAACAAATTTTATTGTTGAACCTTATTGAATCCAACCAAATGCTGAGTGTGCTAGACTTCTAATGTGCTCTTGCCACATGGATGTGTTGACCTAGTTTACTTTTCTGACCTAGTCCTCCATTAAGTCGAATTTCAAAATCTCACCAACAAATACGGCCATGAAAATTTCTATAAAATAGGCCTCAAAGATAAGTACATATCTTCCATACCCTGATGTCGGTGTAAAAATGGAGAGAGGATTTTGTAGATGAGCTCGTGTGAACAAAAAACTCCTTAATATTTTCAAAATTCCTTTCCATTTTCCCAGAAAGTGAGCTCGAAGTTGGCTACTAAAACAATCATTTCCAGAATTTTCGTAGCAAATTTTGGTAGCAAATTTCAAGAAACACCTTTCTACTAGCTATTTGACCTTTTTGATAGTGTTGAAGTCTTCATTGATGTTTATTAGCTAAATAAATGCAATTTACACCCCCTTAGCTGATATTTCTACTTGCATTCTCCTCCATGAAAAGCTATAGAAATTCCATAGCAAATATCTAGCTTAACTATGGGGAGTTGCTATGAAACTGTGAACTTTCTGAGTTTTTGATTTTTCATGATTTCTTGTGCCTCCTTATTACTCCTAATATCTTGTTCAACTATGCACAATGCTTGATGCAGAAGCATGAGGCTTAAAGAGAAAAGGCTTCGTATTATTCCAAAAATCCAAAAAAAGTTACAAGCAAAGGAGTGGGGTCCTTTAGTTGTCAACTTTCAAAGCTTTCTAGATAGGATTTAGACTAGAATCTAGGATATAGATTATCATGTTATAAATTCAAGTAGTTAGGTGTATTGAGGATTCTCGAGGAGAATATCATTCAGATTAGATAGGATTAGTTAGTTTGGTCCTTTGATTTAGGACATGGGTGTTAATTGAAACAATACTTACATAAGTTTTGAATCATAATAAGGGGATTTTGACTGATTCGACTTGTTTTGCCATATATAAGATTTAGTTGCAGAAAATATCTCTCTGTGTCTTGTAGGAATTTACAGTTTAAGTTCCTCAGATAGAACACCAAAGGACACTGCTCACAAATAGATCACAGATCAATACACCAGTATTGTTGATGTGGTTAAACCCTGTTGATCACAGCTTGATGCATTCCTCTCACAGGCTGTTCACCTGGACTTGGTCCAGCTGTAGGCTGAGCAACTTCCACAAGAAAATTATGCATTTATAGAGGGTAACCAGCCTTCTCTCCAAAAATTATGCAATCATGTCTTGCAGCATGTTGGGCTCCAAGATTGTGCAATTTTTCCAGTCAACATTCCCAGATGGAATTGCATAATTTTCCCCAACAAGGTTGCTCATCCCAAAATTTGCACAAATCTAGGCAGCAGTCAGCTACTCTGCCCAGAAATTGCACAAATCTCTTGGCTAGTCAGCCCATCTCCCAGCCAGAAATGTCCATTTCCTTCAAGCAGTCAAGCAGTCTCTTGCATGTGTCGCTGAGTTGACCGATTCCCTCCACGATCAAGTAAAAATAACTTACATGCATAAGCTACTTCTCCCAAGGTAGTATGCAAAGGCATCCCTGGCTTCAGGGATCTATGTTTAGCAGTTGGAGGTTACATGCAAGGATCATTTCAAAAACCTCAAACCAAGTGTTGTTGTCCCTATATTTGTGGCATTCACATCACAACCTCAATGTTATCGAAACTCATCAACCGGATGTTGCATAGCTCATTCCTCACATCAACCTTGTAGCTCTAACATCCCACATCACATCTAGGAGAAATTGGCACATTCAGCTCAGTTGTTTTGGGGTAAGCTCACTTCCCATGATGTGTTGCATTTTTGTTGCTTTTTTTGTTTTCGCTTGTATGAGTACTATTTGCTTGATTTCTTTGAGCATCTGTTGTCAATTGCATGTATATTAGCTTGTCCTAGCACCGTTTCAGTTTTCGTCAAAATCTCACTGTTGTCACATGCATGAAATTGTTTTTCATTCACCATTTTCATGCATTATCATTCACTTATGCTTACACTTAGTATAAACATGCATTCACTTTCAGTTGCCTGTCGGCGAGTTTAGGCAGCCTTGGCCCAAACTCTTCCTCACCAAGAGCCTCACCAAGACAACATTGCACAATATTGAGAGGAAAGGCTCTACCTTCCTCTCTAGAAATGCTCATTTCTACCCAACAATTGTTCCCCATGCCTGCTTTTCCCAATATTGAGGGACAGTGACTACTGGCCAAGAAAATTGCACAATGCAATCACTGAGCTTGCAGCCATTACCAGTTGAGATTGCGAATTGCACAATCCCAGTAGTTAGAAGCCATAATGGACTGTGCATTGCGCAGTTCCAGTAGTCATTCAGTCTTCCAGCAGCCTAGACTGTGCCTTGTGCAGTCTTGGCAGTCAGTCTCCTGACCTCCCGGCGGAAATTGCGCAACCTTCATGGTCAATCACACATGTATGTTGCCAGTCAGTTCTCAAGTTAATTTTGGTTTTCAACTAAAATATTGCTTTCCATGAGTGTTTCCATGTCTCCAAGTATTGTAGGTGTTCGTCTGCTTCTCAACAGTGTAGGTAAAATGGTTTCCAAGAGAACAGAGTCGAAGGCACCGTCCAAAGCACACCTGGAGATGTAATCGACCAGATTTCTATGAGCTTGCCTTCTCACGAAGATATCAAGTTGTTCATAGACAAGGACATCAAGATATGATAGCAACAACATCACAATAAGAAAAATCATGAACAATAGCTAAAGGCAACATACCGAATGCAGCGAACACATCGAATGCAGCGAACACAATGAATGTAGTGAATGCAACGGAGGTAGTGGATGTAATGAATGCAAGAGGAAGGTTATTGGAAACACAGAGGCAGAACAAAGTTGCAAGCTCAAGCAAATCCACTGATGATGAAAGCAACTTTGGAGACTCAGGCTATGAGGTAACGACATGACATGAAGATCGCGTGAAGACAAGGAATGGAACAAAGAATGCGTTCCATGCGCTGAAGAAACAACTCAAGGAAGAACATGAAGCTGCACAGACAGACGAATGAATTACAACAGGATCAGGAATAACAGTGGGCGCAACGTGCACTCACGGATGGAACTACACCTATACAAGCTAAAGATTCATCCCAACAGCTAACACAGAGAAAACATGGTGAGCAGTGTTGTTGATTGCATGCAAGGGTTCAACAGTGTGCATGTCATTGTGTGCACGCAAGCAACCCAACCCATTCAGCACACTCACTAAGAAGACAAGAAGAAAGTCAAACTGGTGCTGAACATGTACTTTAGCAAGTTGATGCGCATGACCACCAGCACACACTTGAAGATCAGCATGGAAACTATGCATCTGTATGTTGCTAGTTTAGCCGCACCGAAGAGACCATGTGCATGTTAGCAGACGAGTTGGATGAAGGTGCCGAACCAATGCACTAGTTGCAACAAAGGCAAGAGTTCGCTTCAGCAATATGTCACCATGAGGTGCATGCACACCATCACAGACGACCAAGCTTGGCATTAGCTCACCACCTTCACAATCACAAGCATGTGAAAGGGTTGGTCTCATCACAACAGATCGAGTGTCAGTGATGTATTGCATGGCTTGCTTAAGCCATGTTGTCTCACATGAGTACATGTGCAATGTAATGTTGAGTCATGTCAGGTGTAAGTTAAGTGTCAATAGTTGGATGTAACAGTCATAGAGTAGGCAAAGAGTCATGAGGGTAGCTGAACTGTTACAAAGGGAAATGTTAAGGGTCACCCCACCCTGCTATAAATAGTCTCTCATAACTCATTGTAAGGGCTTTTGGTCAGCCAAGCTTCTGATAAGACTGTTCCTGGAAAGATCTTGGACAGTATTGTAACACTCCTTGGCTTCTCCACTACACGGAGCTAGTTCATCTCTTTGGAGGAGCAAGCGGATGTGGCTATAACGTTCCATTGTTGGGGCTAACAGGTTTACATGGATGTATTAAATGATTGGAACTTACACTTATTTATATAATAAGAGCCAACATATTTTCACACATGTATTGTATCTGTTGTAAGACTGTTCTTTAGCACTTGTAAGGCATGTTGCTTTAACCTATGTTCTACATCTGAACTGATTCATTTGTTGTAATGCATAATCTATTAAAGGAGATGTGTTTTATATGCTATTAATGATGTCCTATCCATGTTGAATGCTCTACCAGACATCAGACATACCTTTCACATGAACCTTGCTGTAACAACTGTTGCACTCATTTAGACTGCATCCGAGTGGACTGCTCCACCAGAAGATGTGTATGTCTTGTGTGTTGTGTGTTCCTAGCTGAGTTAGGACTGATCCCTTTTAAACTGGAACTCAACTTCACCCTCATCTTAACCCACCTGTGTTAGAACCTCTCATGCACCTTCCTTGATTCATTGCAGCGGTCACACCCTTGCTACTAATAGAGTTATCTTACTTGCCTCTGTGCAACATCATGGTCAAGGAATTACCTTACGACCCACTGTGGGGACTCCTACACCAAACCATCTAAGGTCTAAGGGGGACTTCTTACCGAGGAGATCCCCTTACATGTTGGTGGGTCCAACACCATCAACAATATCATACAAAGCAATTGAAAAAAAAAACTTTTTACGGTTACAAATTTTGATGTAATCTCACTATTTTACATTTTGGTCTTTTTTAGGCATTTTTTTTTGTCGATTTTTCCTGAAATCCAACATATATTTTTGGATATATATATATATATATATATATATATATTATATATATATATAAATATATATAGAGAGAGAGAGAGAGAGAGAGAGAGAGAGAGAGAGAAGAGAGAGAGAGAGTACATATTCATTATGATCTATCAAGAGGGGTGCAATTTTCTTTCAAATTTTGCACTCGAAAATAGGTTTGCACCTAAAGAGATTTGGTTCCTCTCAACACAAGCTAGCTGTGTGCTTAAGATCAATTGAAAAACAAGTTTTTATGGTTAAAATAATAGTCTCACTATTTTTTAGGTAATTTTTTTGCCAATTTTCCCTGATATCCAACAAAGATTTGACTTTCAAGTTTAAGTTATGTACTTTATATAGCATTCAAAAATAAAATTAAATAATAGTATATATAATATATATATATATATATAATATTATATATATATATACTATATATATATTATAATTAATATTTAATATATATATATATATATATATATATTATACAGCCACACACATACACACAAAGATGCAAATAGTTTTTCAAATTTTGCACTCTAAAAGTGCTTTACACTTGAAGATATTTAATTCCTCTCTGTGCATGCTAGATATGTGCTTAAGATGGATCTATGTTGGTGATAATTAATGTCCATTAAGACCAATATGGCTTATCAAACCTTGTAAGAGATTACTCATGATTCTTTAGCATTTTATTTAATGCTCAAAAAAAATTAAGAGAAGTGTTCCAAGATCACCATCATTTTGTTGACTTAAAACATCAAGAAGGCTCGTAGTGTGACAAATATTTCAAAAATCAAATTGAATGTGAGTATATTGAATAGACAATCTGAGAGAAAATGCTTTTCATCTTTAATCTCTTAGCATCACAAAAGTGACAAACTCTTTTTTTTTTTTTTTTGTAAAACAACGTATTATATTAGATCAAAATACCTATATTACAAAAAGTTTGCCTAAGAAGACAAAAGACAAACCTCCTACTAAGCGCTTGGTCAAAAAACAACCATAGAACCACGGGGCACACCACGCAGGGCGGCAGAGGGTTGGGGTTCGCTAAAATTAACAGTGTTTCGACTAGGCTTCATACAAATCTGAGGGCAACTGTAGTTGTGCCTAGAGAAAAAATCGACAGATCCACAACCAAACATTAAGAAAAACAGCACGTAACCAGACATAACAGACAGCTAAGACTCAATACATATCCAGAACTATGTAATTCTTGGAGGTATCCTGCCCAGACGACGCCTTAGCCTTTCCCGCCTGAGATGGCGAAGGAAGAGTGCTCTGGTGGTCGCCTTTGTGCCCCTCCGTCTTGTCCCCAGCATTCCTGGCATCTTGATTAATAGTGTGCCGCAAAAGACTGATGAGGACAATGAGTTTTTTTGAAACAGTGTCAAATTGTTGTTCTAGATTGCTTATCTTGAATTCCAAACTCTCCAGAATTGCCATATGTTCCTCTGTTGTAACCACAATTGCCTGTTGGGCTTGCCGCACTTGGTTGGCGTAATCCCCCTGCATGCTAATGGCCTTAGCCAACATAGTTTTCATCCTCCACATCTCGGCTTGCGTCCGCACATATTGAGTAGCTCACGTAGTGACTGTGCCAGGATCTTGCACCCAGTCCATATCCTTCTCCACCTCCTGAGCTTCCAAATTATTCTCCTCTTCAGTCACGATGGCCTCCAGCTCCTCAATTTTCCGCTTTTCTTTTTGTGAGGTGCGAGTCTCATAAGCTTCCCTGGCTCTTTTCAAGTCTCGGTTAGCCGAGGCATTTCGGCTCCCCTCACTTGCCATTGTCTTAACTGCACCCGACTGGTCACTCTGCGCACTGAGGATTAGGGAGAAGGTATTCCGCTTGCATCTCGAAGAAACAATGGCCTTTCTGATGCTAGGACTTACGATTAAATAGATGAAATTGGGAGAGTAATCGGGCATTTTCTAGCCTATCCCCTATTGCTTGCATGTCTTTTCATCATTATTCTTGGTTGATGGTTTGTGTTTCTGGTGATGATCCGATGTCCTGCTCTTGCGGTCACCTTTCTTACTCTTCTCCGTAGCGTTCCAGGTGTCCCATCTCCCGTATGGGCATCAACGATGCTCATTTTTTGTGATCATAGATCTGTTGGGCCTTACCTCCTCTTGCTTGATCATTGAATGCTCCTGTCCAGTCCGTCCTTCGGTCTCTAGCGCCCCCTTAATTCTCCCCGTAGTACACATGATTTTCATCATCATTTCATTATGCCTGCAGAGATCACCGACTTTTCGATCCTACCTTTCATTCATCAAATCCAACCTCGAGAGTAGGGTGCATTTATTTTTTAATTCCGGGCAGATGACGTCCTGCCAATAGCTGTCCAAAATGTTGGTGGGGTTCTCTATCCCAACGTTTGCCAGATGGTTCGCTACTGCATTGGCCTTGCGGTGAACAGCTTGAAAGACTAAACCTTTCAGCCACCCCAAGTGTTCAGCTATGTTCTCTGTCACTTTCGCCAGTCGCCAGTGCTGTGTGACCTTACTAGCCTTGGCTCCCACATACATTCTTCTGGCTGCTGTAATTGCGAGCTGGGAATCCCCCTCAACTACTGTAGCTCCCGCCTGTAAATTTCTCAGAATTCTGAGACCCTGTTCCATTGCTGCGAACTCCATCTACTTGTTCATTCCTTCCCCTAAGGCTCTGCTGTAGATGTGCATAATTTCCCCTTCGCTATTCCTTATAATGCCACCAATGCCAGCCAATCCTGGATTACCTCTCGATGTGCCATCGAAGTTTAGCTTGAGGAAGCCTGAAGGTGGTCGCTTCCAGATGCTTAGTGAGGTTCTGAGCTCCTGTTGGCGATTCACTGCAGCCACATCTGCTCCATTATCCAGGTTAAAGGCTTTCAATATTTGTAAGTCTCTGCTCAAAGCTTTACTATCTTGCTCTGTTTTTCTTTTGACAAGAACCAACTGTCTTATATTTTGTTTGATAATATCTATAGAGTGATTTATTTCCCTGGTTTCGTTCAAGAATACTCTTCTGTTCCGTTCTTTCCAGATTGTCCATGTAATAAACCCTGGTATTATTTTCCAAATTATATTTACCCTTTGATTACCAGAGAAATTGCCTCTCCAATTCTCGATGGACTCCTCGATGGACTATTTGGTTTTGTCCGTTTGTTGCAAAGTGTTTTCCACCCAATTCCATAGTATGTTTTCTGTGTCGCACGTATTGAAGAGATGGTTCATAGTTTCCTCTTCCTTATTGCAGAAGGGACACCTTGAAGGGCCGCAAAAACCTTTCTTGCGGAGATTTTCCCAAGTCAAAGTTTTTCTGTGCATTAGGAGCCAGAGGAAGGTTCTAATTTTTGTCCAGAACTGGGAATCCCAGACCTTGCTGCTCCATGAAACCTTCTCAACGTACTCTGAGTTTTCGATACAGTTTCTGGCTTCTTTGAGCGTGAAATTGCCCCCGCCTTGCTTTCCCCATCTTAGTTGGTCGTTGTCACCCGCCTTCCTTATTCTTCTTTTATTTAATATAGTTTGCAGGTTCCTGACATTGTTGTTTACCTCAGTTGTGCTCTCTATTTCGTTGATTTCCCAATTTCTCCATTCCGAGTCCCTATTATTAGGAGGCTAATATTGATGGACTGTTGTTTTCCCACGCTCTTGATAGTTTCTTTGCAGTTCTGCAAACTCTGGCCTTTCTAACTTAGGGAGTTGTTACCAAGCATCCTCCCAGAAGAAGGTCGTTTCCCCATTGTGGATTTCCTAGAAGCTGTTCTATTAGGCCCCTATACTACTAGTGTAACCCCTTATTGTTACTATTGTGCCCCATAGAAGCACACTATTGTTATTATTGTGCCCTTACATTATTATTGTTATGTCGGCTCTGATTATGTTATGACCCCTTAGACTCCTATATATATAAAGGAGGTCTTTTCATTTGTATCTCCAAGAATTGTTCATTTATGTAATGTAAAGGAGGTTTCCCCCCTTGAAGAGGCTGAATTCTAAGGCGTGATCTATCTTTTGTATTGCTCTGATACCAAATGTTAATACAAAAGATAGATCAATGCCTTAGAATTCAGCCTCTTCGAGGGGGCAACCTCCTTTACATTACATAAATGAACAATTCTTGGATGATACAAATGAAAAGACCTCCTTTCTATATATAGGAGTCTTAAGGGGTCTAACATAATCAGAGCCGACATAACAATAATAATGTAAGGGCACAATAATAATAATAGTGGGCTTCTATGGGGCACAATAGTAACAATATGGGTACACCAATATAATAAGTGGGTTGTACTAATAACAATAAGGGGTTACACTAGTAGTATAGGGGCCTAACATGTTCTCCTGTATAATTTCTCGATTTCTCCTTGCTAGGTTCTAGACTGGGGACCCTTTTGGATTCTCTTGCATTCGGATTAAATCTTGGATACTATGCGTTGGAGCATATTTCTCCTTCCAGTGTCTAGCCCAAGGAAGATTAGGTTCTTTCATCCATTTCCACCAAAGTTTGGCCCCACAGGCTCTATTGATAGTGAATGGGTCAAGCAGGTTTAACCCTCCTAAATGCTTAGGTTTGCATCTCTTCTCCAGGTTAGCTATGATCTTCTCCCAATGAGTTTTTTGCCAAGGTTTATCTGTTAAAGGAGCTCCTAGGTACCTCAAGGGCAGACTGCCTCTTCAGAAGCCTAGAATGCTCGAGAGATTCTTCTGCACAGCTAAATGCATATTGAAAAAGAATATAGTGGATTTAGATAGATTTATTTCCATACCTGAGGCTTCGCTAAAAAGATTCAGGATCCTTTTATAGCCCTGGGCTTCTTTGACTGTTGGAGATCCATGTAACATTGTATCATCAACAAATTGCTGATGAGTGGTTGTTGGAATGGAGGGCAGGGGCTGCAGTCCTTTGATCTTTCCTTCCTCTTTAGCGCTTCGAATGAGTCTGCTCAAACCTTCCATCAAGATAACAAAAAGGAAAGGAGATAGTGGGTCTCCTTGTCTGAGTCCTCGTGATGGGGAGAATTGGTCGGTAGGGGCACCATTAACCAATATAGAAAATCTGGTAGATTTTATTAGGGCTAAAATCCATTTTATCCATTGATTGGCGAAATCGAAAGCTGTTAAGATAGCTTCTAGGTAATTCCAGTTGACTTTATCATAAGCCTTTGATAAATCAAGTTGCATCATCATGCCTGCTACTTTCCTGGAGTGAAGTGTATGAATCATTTCCTGTGCCAGAAGGATATTGTCCAGAATTTGTCTTCCCTCCACATATCCCGATTGTTCCTCTGAAATGAGGCCCAGAAGAATAGGTTTCAGTCTATTTTCTATGACTTTAGAGATGATCTTGTAAATAACATTGCACAAAGCAATAGGTCGGAATTTTGGAGGGGTGTTGGCTTCCTCTTCTTTTGGGATTAGGGTTAGGAAAGTAGAATTTAGAGATTTGAGAATTGAGGCAGAACACCTAGAATCCTCCACCACTTCCCAGACCTCATTTTTTACAATTTCCCAGCAAGCCTTGTAAAAATTGATGGTGAAGCCATCAGGCCCAGGCGCTTTGTCATTTGGCATATCCTTCACCGCTTCCTCCACTTCTTCTAAGGAGATTTCTCTAGTTAATGCAAGGTTTTTCTCATTAGAGATTGTCTTGGGAATAGATTTGATGAGTTCAGCAATTGCTTCTGTTCTGTCTACTGCTGGTTCTTGAGCTATGCTGTTGAAATGCGCAGTAAGAAGGGTAGAAATTCCTTGATGATTCTCAATGATGTCCCCTTATTCACTTTTGAGACTGAGGATTTTATTGACACCCCTGTAGTCCAGTGCTGATCTGTGAAAGAACTTGGTGTTCTGTTCCCCTTCCTTGAGCCATTGGATCTGGGACTTTTGCTTCCAAAGGATCTCTTCCTGCTGGCACCGGAGCTGCCATTGTTGCATTAATATTTTTTCTTTGTTTGCAATTTCTGGGTCGCTATCTCCCATAATCCAATCTTCGTGCATCTACTCTAGCTGCTCCTCTATCTTGGCTTTTTCTTTGAATATGTTCCCAAAGACTTTTTTATTCCATGTTTTGATTTTATTTTTGATGTGTCTCAATTTACCTTGAAGTTTGAACATTTTGGTTCCTCTGATATCCAATGGTTCATGCCACCACTTCTCAACAAGTTGAGTGAAGTCCGGATGATTGAGCCAAAATTTCTCAAACCTAAATGGTTTATTTCTCGGAGTGCCCTGTATAGTAGCCATCAGAGAGATGGGCCAATGATCCGACCCTCCACTAGGTAGAATGTTTGATTCTACTATTACTCCCTCCAACAGCAGACTTTCAGATATTAGAAATCTATCAAGACGAGAGGCGATTTGTCTCTCACCTCCCTTTCTGTTGTTCCAAGTGTAGGCCCCACTCTTGGGGTAGATATCCACTAATTTAGCTGTGTTGATAAAATCTAAGAATGCTTCAAAATCTTTGTTGAGTTTCCTGATTCCTCCCTTCTTCTCTGATAGTGTAGTTATCATATTGAAATCCCCCCCTATGATTGCTTTCGCTCTGGGATATCTGAGCTTCAAATTCAATAAAGTTCTTAGAAAAATGTATTTCTCTTCTAACTTTTGAGGCCCGTAAACATTGGTACACAAATAGGTCTCTAAATTGCCTATCACTTGAACTTCTATGGCTATAAAGTGTCTAGTAGCCTTAGAGGAGAGGATTTTGATTACATGTGGATTCCACCAAGTGACTAAACCTCCCTCCCATCCATGACTAGTGGTTTCCATCTATTCCATTTGTCTACCTAGCTTTTTTCTCGCATTTTTAATAGTATTACTTGCACATTTGGTTTCTTGCACAAATATAATATCAGGTCTTTCCTTTTGGACCTTCCTTTTTAACAGTCTCTGTTTTGTTTGGCTATTGAGCCCTCTAACATTCCAAGAGATGACTTCCATTTTAACACATAAAGAATTAGGATCTAAGGGAAAAGGCTTCTAGAGCTTTCATCTTACCAGAGTTTAAGAGCATTTGTCCCATTTCCTGCAATTCCTCATTATTGGATCTACGTCCTCTCTTCTTCCTTTGTTTGGAGTTGGTGGATGTTTGAAGTAAGCTTTTTGTTCGGAGTCCCATTCCTTTTGCTATGCCCATATTCCTATTTTGCATCTCCAACTCTGCTTTTTGCTTAGCTATAAATATTTCATTAATTTTCCTAACTTCCTCTTCCGATATGTTTTCCATCCCCTTCTTTCTCCAGACTTCCACCATATAGACTGGTAGATTAACTCCTTCCTGCTCTAAAACCTCATTGAGCTCCATTTCCTCACTGCCTATGTTACTTATGAGCATCTCTGAATCCTCATCTACTCCTTCTGTGCCTTCTTGATTTTTTTCAGTAATGTTTTGAATATTTTCCTCCATTACTTTGGTTGCCACTTCTTTTGTCGTTTTGTTTGCTTCACTGGTCTTGTGCTCCTTATTATGGTCCTCTGAGTCCGTTTCAGTTTCCAACACTTCAAAAGCATTACTAGTGTTACCTCGTGTTGCGCTTGTTTTGATTGGTCATTTCCTATTTGCTCTCTGTCTTGCTCTCGGTCGAATGAAGGTGTCCCTGACCTTTCCTTCTTGATCCTCCTTGTGTGCTTCCGCTGATTTGTTTAATGGACATTCTTTGATTAAGTGTCCATGCTCATGGCACTTCCTGTAGCGAAATGGAATTTGCTCATAGTCAATAGCTTGGAAATAGTCCTCATCCCTGTATTCCAGCCACAGACCTTCATAACATCCATCTCCACACAGATCCAAGCACAAGAAGTATATCTTCTTTGCGGAGTGGCCTCTGAGGCTTTAATAAAAGTCCCTAAATTGTCACCTATTTGTTTTAGAGCAGCATAACCCCAATAGTCTATTGGGAGTGCGAAGAGGCGAATCCAGACTGGCACCTGTGTGAAGGTTTCTTTCTCTGGTACAAAGTTGGGTTTCCACGGCTTCATATAGAGGCCCGCTGAAGCGAAAAAGTAAGGTCCACCATCAAATATTCTGTCCTTGTCTTCTAAATTGGAAAAAACAACTGTAAAAAAACCTTTTGCTCCTAGGTGCAGCCTGACATCACCTTTGGGTTTCCATTGTTGTTTTATCCATTGACACAACGCCCTTTTCGTTGGCCACAGTCCCATGAACTTGCAGACCACTGCATGTTCAGTCATGTGTTCTCTGTAGGCTTGAATTTCTGGGTCCGTTAGTACCAACCTTAGGACTTCTGCCATTTTAGGCTTGCATGGGCCTTGAGTCGGTTTATCAGTAAGATTTTCTTGTATGTTCTTTTTCCCCTCGCTTTCTTTTTCCGGAGCAGTCTTCTCATTGTCTTCTTGCTCCTTCTCTTGTTTATTCTCCTGTGCGGGATGAACCTGCGCTTCCTTCATTTTGCTTTAACTGTCTGCTCTTCGGTTGCTCTCTTTCTCTTTCAGCTTTTGAGTATTTTGTTCCTCCTTGTCCCCGTTTTCGCTTCTTCCCTTGCTGATTCCTTCCTCTTTCTTTGACATTTCATACCCTATTATTTGCACCCCTTCCTGTGCTGATTGTTTGTGCATGATTATCTGTTTGTATGTGGGGGTCCCTATGGACCCCTCGTTTACCATCTGTCGGGTCAGGATCTGTCCCCTTCTGAAAAGTTCTGCCACTATGACCCTGTTCCTGTCCAGTTTCAAACCCTAGGTATAGAAATCCGTGCACTGTCTCCTCTATTTTCCCCAACTCCCGCTCCCATAAAGTGACAAACTCTTTCATCTTAGGGTGTTTTAGGAATTGACCAATGCCCAATTTGACTATAAAGCTTATGAGAATTCGTTCTTATTTTAGCAATGTTAATTCTGTTCTTAACATTAGTCAAGACAGATAGATAATTTTGATTTTTGAGATTGGGGTTGATCACCTACTTATAATTACTTAGTTCTTTTTTCCCTATAACTCTTTATCACCCAACAATTTCTCAAATTTGGAAGTAATTTTTTTTAATGTTATTTTTATTTTGCAAAATGATCTCCTCCTTTACCCCCAATGGTCTAGCCAAGACTTGTGATCCTTATGTCATCATTGCTTGAGCTTAAAGTGGGGGTTTAGGCTAGAGTTAAAAGCAATTTTAGGAAGCCTCTTTGCTTCCATGTTGTTTAACTTCTTCTTCTTATGCATAAGATAACTAGTCATAGCCATACTTTCAATGGGGGAAATGCTTGCTTCAAGCTGAAAGACATGATAGGGAGTATTTTATTTAATCTTGAAATTATAAGTTACCACTTTTGGATATGTTATATCTTTTTCCACAATTCTTTGGAAACATTACAATCCCAAACCACACATCCATATAAAAGAACAAAATTAACAATAAGATATATTCTATCAACAATTAAAACATCAAATATATTATTATAATAATTTTAATCATTGTTATTAAATATCCTTATACAAATTCTAAGATTACAATATCATCCTTAAATTCTAAGATTACAATATCATCCTTAACATAGATGCAACTAGTTAAAACTAAACTTAAAATGAATTTACACTTGCACCCAAGTGAAGATTGGATGCGGTTTAGACTTGAATCAAACTGGAGACTCGTTGCGGTCATTACCTAGTTTCAGTTTTGTGTAGTGTTTAGCTTCTAAAGCATTGGTAGCTTTAAAATTTTCATATTTTTGATAAAAAAGGGAGAATTTCAAAAACAATATATTTATTTTAGCATAAAATCTTTGATGAAAAAGAGAGACCCCATGTTATATTTGAAAAGCGATGCTATCTGGATGAAAAGAAGGTTACAGCACCTTAAATTTGACGAGTGTCCACGCTGGGACATGTCAAGGACAACGAAAACGTTAAAGTAAAGGTGGAAAAAGCTAAAATAGCAACTGTGGGTGATTATTGCCAATAATAGCCACTTACCCAATGCATCAACTTTTACAAATTTTCCCACAAACTTTTACAACTCTTAGAACTCTTACAAAGGATTTGTAGTTGAACTTTTACAACTCTTTCCACAAAGTTGCATCTGTAGTTGAACTTTTACAACTCTTTCCACAAAGTTGCATCTGTAGTTGAACTTTT
Organism: Pinus taeda; assembly: GCA_000404065.3. NCBI lineage: Eukaryota > Viridiplantae > Streptophyta > Pinopsida > Pinales > Pinaceae > Pinus > Pinus taeda. The sequence goes on from APFE031252233.1 coordinate 64,141, forward strand.
ACAACTCTTTCCACACTTTTTTAACAGGCATGGTAGAATCTGTAATTTAACTTTTACAACTCTTTCTGCATTTATCTTGATGTGATATTGAATCAAAAGGCTTCTTGGTTCCGTAAATGAGATGCAGATTGAAGTCGTCCACCGTCCATGAGCTTGCATCCACAGACTCTGCTGAAGGTACATAATGATTACTGCCTTGCAGGTCTAAATCAATATAGACATAATCATTAATATAAGGATGATGTGTTATTGCTCCTTTAACGTGCATAAAGGATCATGTGTTTCTCATGAACTGTATTTCTTCCCTGAACGTCCTTACATCGTCCAGTACGCTCCTACATTATTCTTTATTTTCATTATTGCAATCCACAATCACACGTTTCATCAATGTCTTATCAGTTTTAAATATTAGCAAACTGAAGCAATATACAGATTTTAACTTCATTTATGATTCGATTTTAACTCAATTCGTTCTGAACTTCATTTATGGTTCGATTATAAATATATAAATATGATTAAACTATAAAAAGGACAAGGTTTTCGAAGCTGCAAATTAGAACCATATTTGAAGTTAATTCTATAACATTTTTTTTTATGAATTTAATAAAAATATAAAATTAATATGGATGTGGGAAAATTTGCATTGAGTAAAAATAAGAAGAATTTGATATGAATTTAATGAAAGTATAAAATTGATATGGATATGGCCAAATTTATATTGAGTAAACAAATGGAAGTCAAGACTTAAACAATTATTAAAAAGTGGCTATCCTTCATTGCTTACAAAATTATAAAAATGGTTAGGAGATGTTATTTGAGTATAGTAAATTAAGAAAATCATACAAAATAGGATAGGTTTTATTTAAACTTTATGTTAAATGTGTTGAAAGGAAACAAATATTTATATATTTAATGGACAAAATAAAACATATATATTTAATAAGAGATTAGAGATTGATTTTTTGAAGATTATGTGGTGAGAATTTGATTATTAGAATTTCGAATCAATTCCACATTAGTCATTGTTTATGTCGATGTTTCGAGTCTACAACAAGACTCATCATCAAGTCTACAACAAGACTCATCATTAACACAATTTCCTTGTAGAGAATAGTGAAAAATGATAGAAATTTATATTGAATAGAAGAAATGAAAAGGAGAAAAAACCAACCATCTAAACCTAAAATTTTTATAATTAAGGAGAATTAATGGATTTTAATTAAGAAAAACATCAAATTTTATTAAATTGGAGAAATCATATTGATACTATTATTTTATTAATAATTAATAATAAAGTTATAATAATTATTCTTATTATTAGTTAAGTATTATTATTGGTATTAATTATTATTATTATGGTATTAATAAAGTTAATTAGTAATAATAATAATGCTCATAATTATTATTTAACTTTGTAAGCTAATAATTTATTATTATAAACTAATTGAATTAATTATAATAATAATTATTAATAAAGTTAATAATAATAATTATTGTTATTATTTGTAATAATTATTATTATAAATATAATGATTATTATTATAATGATTATTATAAGGGATGATAATGTGATTGTTAGGGCTAATTAATAGAGATTGTTAAATGATATAGTTATTAATGAGACAATGAATTAGAAAGGGAAGAGGGACAAAAAAAAAAGGAAGAGGTGAGAAGATTTAGAAGGGAAATAAATATGATGTGGTAGGTTAGAGAGAAAGTCAAATGAGGGTATAGAAGGGAACCAAGGGAGAGGATTAAGCTAAGGATGATTGGTTACTTGAGCGAGTAAGGAGACCCAACTCCTGCTTACTTCCAAACCCCAATCCCTATTAAGATTGCAAAGATGTTTAATAATTTCTAGGGCTTTGCGGATCTTTCGCTTATATTGATGTTTTTCTGTGGCAATTATCTTTATTTCTTCAAGGCAAACCTAGTGACAAGTCTTATATGAGAGTTCCGCAAGAGTTGAAGATTGATTTCTACCATTTTTAATGTCAATGCCATGTTCTTTGAGTCTAATTTTGAAGGATCTCCCTGTCTCTCCAATATAAAATTCTCCACATTGATAAACCTCTTTGTCTTGAAGGTGATCAACACCACCTTTTACTAATCTCATCTTTTGTCTAATGGTTATTAAGGGCTTGAAATAGGTATCAATACTTTTCTTTTTGAGAGCCTTGGCCAGTTTATCAATGACTCCTTGAATGTATGGTAGATATGTCTTGATACTAGAAGGTGGGGAGTTTGTTGAAGAGGGCCTTGTTTCATTTTTGGTTCTAGTTTTTTTTAATGGTTTTTATGATGTCTTTATTTATGTATCCAATGCTAGAAAATGCTTTAAGGAGTTGTTTTTTCTTGATTGACAATTGTTTTTGTGTTTGGTTATATAATAAAGACTATTGTGTTGTTATCCATCTTGGGAGTTCATTGCTAGATCCAATTGAATTAATTGTGGATTTGGGTGTTCATTACTGATGCCAGTTCAATTAATTGTGGGTTCATTGATAATGATTTATTGTTTTATTGGAGTAACTTCTTTTGGCAACTAAATTCTTAAACCACTAATTTCAATGCTAGTGCCAATTGAATTCATTGTGGGTTCATTGATGATTCATTCTATTGTTTTAGTGGAGTAACTCTTTTTTGGCAACTAAATTCCTAAACCATTAACTTCAAAGTATCTACATTAGAGGAAATTAATTGGCCTCCTAGGGAAAAATAATAAAATAATAGTTAAAATAATAAAATAAGAGTTATGAATTTTGGAGGGAAAATAACAAAAGCACTTTTTTTACTTGTATTTTTGACTTATCTTCTTATTGATTTATCCAAATTTCAAGTGTAGACACTCACTGGATGCATAATTAAATTTCACATCCAACCAAGTACACATTATTCATACTTTTGAGAATACCCACATTGATAAAAATTGAAGATACATTAAAAAATCGCGTTTAACACACTTTTTTAATATATCTTTAGTTTTTGTCAATGTGGGTATTCGCAAAAGTATGTATAATGAGTACTCGTTGGATGTGAAATTTAATTCTGCATCCAATGAGTGTCTACACTTGAAATTTAGGTAAACATATAAGGAGATAAGCTAAAAATACAAGTGAAAAAAGTAGTTTTTCTTCTTTTCCCTCTAAAATATTTACATGTACCACTTTTTAAATTTAAAGGATTTTCATTGGTTGACATATTATGACATGGAAATTACGTGAAAATTTCATGGGCACTTTTAGCCCGAAATTTCCTCTAATGAGTGCCTTTTTTGTTATAGTATTGTGCCTATTGGAATTTCAATCTTGAGATTTAAGACACACTCTTGTTTGTTGGAGGTATTAAGGAAGGATATGAATTGAGTTTTCAATGCATTGATCACATCCTCATGCTTCTATAGAGAAAGTCATGTTTCCCTTAATTCCTTGAAATCCATTTTCTTTATGTGTGAATGTCCAAGTTATAAGTTAAGAGACTATAGGGAATACAAATTTGAGCAAAGAGATAATACTAATTGACCTAGTTCAAACTTATTCCTACTTGTACTATTACCCAATTTGGATGCACAAACAACTTCTAAAATAGAAGAATCAAAGTCAAATTTGACACAAGGAGCCAATAAGAATAATACCTCTGACATGGGAATGACAATGGACCTTACCAAGTGAGGTGAGAAAAGACTAAACCAAAGTGCTAGAGCTCATTGAAACCAAACATTGCACCTCTTTCCTTGAAAGTAAACAATAACAATGAATTTCTCTCGGAGTGACAATGCCATAATCCCACCTCCACACTTGATATTTGATGTTGAGCATTCATTAGATATTGTGATTTAATAAAAATTTGTAATGGAATGGTTGGGTATTAGCCCCTATCGGTGGCTAAATGGGAAAGGCTTGTCATGCTATATGCCATGTGATTTAATAGAAGCTTGTAACAGGGATGGTTAGGTCTTGTCAATAGTCGCTCTATCATTAATATATAATGTTCCCCATTTCTCCTCTATGATCTATTGGATTTTGAGTCCACCCTCATGTTATGTTCATAAAAAATATGGCACCAATTCACCACTTACAAGTCAAAGAAATACTACCTTATCCTTTCCAAAATGGAAGAGAGACATGAGTTTGTTAGTTTGGTGTTTCTCAAAAAGTATGGTCTCAATTCACCCCTTCATAGTCAAAGCAATACTGCTTTGTCCTTTCCACAATAAAATGGAGACTTGAGTCTCTTAGATTAGTGTAGTAGAACATGTGCTTGATGGTTGCTACATAAGAGTAGCACAATGGGATTGTTAAATTTGAATGTTATTAGCCATATTAAATCATTTCTAAATAATATAGAATTCAACTTTGATGGTGATAAAATTCCATTGATAGCGCTGAGATGCTCTCCAAGTAAGTAAAATGTAGTAACTTAATTTAATGTAGTGTAAATAAAAATACAAATAAAATAAATTAAATAAGAAGATTAATGTAATGTAAACATCTTAACTAAGTCAAAATAAAAAAATAAAATTCTATAAATAAAAATAAAAATGATTCATGGTATTGGAATATATAGCATATTTAAAGAGGACATTAAACAAGTCTAGATCCATCTTAATTTTGGATTTACCAAGCCTAGAGAAGGATCAAATCTCTTGATAAGAAAACCTCTTTTAGAGTGATGAGATTTGATCCAAAATTAAGATGGATCTAAACTAATAAAGATAGTTTTTTTTCTCCAAAATTAATAACCTTTTTCTCATTTACTTTCAATTTTTTTTATATAAATTTAATAAAAATATAAAATTTAAACTTCTACTAAGAGCTAAAATTTTATAAGTTTTATAAAAAAATGATGATTAAAATTATATGGGAAAAATAATTTCATATTTAACATAAATCCCATAAAATTATAAACTTTAAATAAATTCGATAAACTAAACCCTGATTATAATTTCATCGATAAACGAAAATGTCTCCTCTTTCATATTTTTGATTATTCTAAATCCCAAAATTAATAAATTTTCAAAATTATAACCTTTAATATATAATCGAATCTCAATCCAATTACACTTTGAACGGCATGCATTTCCAGCCATAATTAAGAACGTAATATTTGACAATGTTACTTTCTCAAAATGATTGTGGCCACATGATTAAAATCATTGTGGGGACATGATTATAAGGTATTGCTTTCTCAAAATCAAATCAGAGATGGTTTTGCTTCAACAACTCTTCTTCTTTTCTTTATTTCATAAAGATGAAAATAAAGCGACCAGAAGGTTGGAAAACGAAGATGAACGGCCAGAAGGTTGGAAATGAATATTATACCTTCCTTTCACATAATGAATCCACGTGCACAGGCAACTGCGAACAACCATTCTACGTGCACATGCAGCTTGTTTTCCTTGTATTTGTTTACCAGAGAAAAGTGGTGGTATTCAAATGTATTAGTACTAAGTGGCTTTATCACAGTTGTCTAAAATATATTAGTCACAAATGCCAATTTAAATTTATTAGTCACAAATATCAATTTAATTTATTTTTATTTTGGTATTCTATATAAACACAACTATAAATACTTTCTACCTTTAAATAAGCTATAGCTATATTCTCCCTGAATACCATAAACAAGTACACCATACATTTTCACACAAATGGAACTCATAAGAGAACGCAGTGTGTAAGAAAATCACACAAGAAAGTCTCTACAAAATGACATACTTTTCATGCTACGGATTCACAATAAGTCCACATAATCTGTTCAATGATTTCGATTTATGACAGTTGGCCAACAAGTCAATGATTACCGATCTCTGCTACTTCGCCAACAAGGGAAACAAGACTGAAATCTATCACTTGACTCGTAGAATATTTGCGGTTTATAGATATATTCATACTCTGTCACGTCGTAATTTTATGATCCATTACTGTTTCCTAATTTGATGATCCAAACGAGACAGACAAGCTGACATTGTCCGCAATCTGATCATTATTTCTCATAGTAAGCATTGGATCCCATTTCACCTGTCCTTAGTTACAATTGGAAAATCACTATTTTCTAAATTTTTGTAAGTTTACAGTGCTCATTGATCTGGGCACAATGAACATTAATATAATTTAATTGTTTCTTTATTTCAGCTCCATCTTCTAGTATAAATTAATGTGTTGGACTTCTGCAGAAGTAGACATATGTTAGCACACCTGGTTCTACCTTGGCCATAATGGGACGCAAGCCATGCTATAATGCAAAAGATGAAGTAAATAAAGGCTCCTGGACAGAAGACGAAGATCTTCGCTTGATCCAATCTATAGAAGCTCATGGTGAAGGACGCTGGTCTGCTCTAGCCAAAAATGCAGGTAAGAATTCTGTAGAAATCTGCATTTTATAGTCTCTCAATATTATTGTGGATCTAATGAAATAAATCATCATCACTTACCTATTATTACAAAACCTATTATTACAAACAATATATAGTGCATGAGTCTTAAGGGAGCAGCTAATTTAGTTATTTATAGTAATATATGGTGAATGATTTTTTTTATTAATGGGCTATTGTTCTGATAATGAAGTCTTATATATCAAGAAATTTTAGATTAATTTTTTTTATTTACTTGAAATATTTGAAATGTTATGTGTTCAGAGATTTTAGGTTAAAATCTTTTTATTTACTTGAAATGTTATATATTAAAAGACTCAGGTTAAAATCTCTCTATTTAGGAAACTAAAAACCTTCGCTTTATCTGTAATTGCCTTAAAAAAAGAAAATAAACAATTACCATTAAATCAATTATAGCGATTGACCCAGTATCATTGCCAGAACCATATACCAATTCCTCTAATCATAAACAATACAAAACAATATACATAGTAAATGTATTGGTGATCCCTGAACATCAATCGCATGACTACGTACAGGTCTGAGGCGTTGTGGAAAGAGTTGCAGGCTTCGTTGGATGAACTATCTTCGGCCAAACCTCAAACGTGGTAACATTTCATCGGATGAAGAAGACCTTATAATAAGACTCCATAAATTGCTGGGAAACCGGTAAGGAAATATCGATTTTCTAATAGATTATGTTGTTTCAGTTATGTTTTTGATCCATCTTGAACCGTTGTAATGGCAGGTGGTCATTAATCGCGGGGCGTATACCGGGCAGAACTGATAACGAAATCAAGAACTACTGGAATACTCGTTTGAACAAGAGAGCTCATGGCAATGGCAGCATTGGCAGATTGAAGTCCGTTAGACGGACAGAGCCAAATGTTAAGGAAGCGGCTGTGAATTTGAAACAAACCATAAACACCAACCAGTTGGGTGAAAGAGACAAAGTTATTGCTCAAGAGTTGAGCAAGGGATCGACATCTTCCAATTCTTTTGAATCCGAAAACTCAATGTGTCCCACGAAACAAAATCCAAGCTCCTATTTACATGCAGGTACCGTATCGGCAGAGATGAAGTTGTGGAATCAGTTGCAATTAAATCTTATCCTTCCTTCATCATGGACCAATTCGAGTTTCCCGCATATTGACGACTCTAATGTTGATACTGAGGAAAATGGCCATCCATATTCTTGTACCTTTGATACTGTAAATGTCTGTCAAGATTTTATTGACCAGAAGATGTATGCAATCCCTCACAGTTCTTTGCCATCCCCTGAATTTGTCCCGATAGACACGATGGGTGAGTTTGCAGATTTCTTCAATTTTATTCCCTATCCATATTGATCTGCATCCTGGCACTGCATTCAAAGGATGACTGGGCAAGTACATAGTTGGGTTTCATCACCTATTGATGTTTTGTGAGACCAGGAAGTGGGAAGCTATTAGTGTTCATGATGTGGATGTGGATTCAGATTTGGATGTGGAGAGCTCTGAATGCTGTACAGAAGTTAATTGTATATGATGTACAGAATTTAATCGTATATGGTGATTAACGTCCAGCTACACCATCTATGTTTTCATTGAAGTGAAATACAAAAAAATATTATATTAATATCCAATTTAATTGAATCTGTGAGATATATGTTAAAATCTTTATGGTATTTTTTTATCACAACAAATAAATTTATGATTTTCGCATTTTAGGTCAACATAAAATATTATAATTAATTAATTATGAAATATTTTTAAGAAAAATATACATTGAAAATGGATGAGTGGGGTGGTGGAATATTTTTCATTGGTTTAAGAATAAACTTGTTACATGTATTAATTGTGTCCAGGAAACCACATGAAAAAATAGGATGTTCATGGTATAACCGGTTAATATGGGAGTTATATTATCAAAACATATATTGTGTATATGTATGTTTTGAATCGATATATTGGGTATTAGTATGGGATGGGAGTTATATTATCAAAACGCATTTATATTATATATATGTTTTGAATTGATATATTAGGTATTTATGTTTAATTTAAATTTATTATAAATATATAATATTTATTTTTAAGTATTATGGGTTTTTGCAGTGCATATATTATATATATTTTTGGGATTTATTTAAGTTAAGTAAGTTATGATCTATGACTATTTCCATGTACATATTAGAAAATCTCTCAATACTTAAATTTAAAAGAGTGAAGGGAACTCTACTTGAATGGTTCATGAGGTAGAATGCTTGCTAAGCAAATGGGGTAGCAAGCTATGAAGAAATTCTTAGTGTAGATCACGTAATAATGCAATGTAACTAAAGCAAAATACTTGGTCTACTTCTACTATCAAACTTTGCGGAAGCTTAATCGAATTTGAGCAAGATCAATAGGAACACATATAACAAAGAAGAAAAAATCATACACATGAATCACAAAAGAATACTCTGGGGAAAGCCTCAGCTAAAAACCCCGCTATCTGTATTATCATACAAGTGGAAATGTCTCAGGATTACACAAAGCTTTAGCTCTACAGCTATCCAGTGCTCAGTACAATCCCTCACTATTGCTCATAGAAAAAATAGACAACACATATGCATTCCTTTAGTTCTCCAAGCCTCTTGTTTCCTTGCGCAGTTTCTCTTGGGTCCTCCAGCTACAACCTGTGTGATTCTCACCTCACACAGAACACTGACCTCTGAAATAACTGCGCAATCCTGAAGGAGTTAATTCCTTTTGCATGGATGAGTTTCCTTTATAGAAAAATTCCTCCAATTGATAGTACATTGTCCCTGTCTTTAACTTCAATTGGGTCTTTGTCTGAATTGACATGCATGAGTTATTTATGAGAGAATATTCAGTTATCTGGATAACACTAGTTGCATGCATGCATGCATTAACTGATTGAACTCACAATTAGTTCCTCCAATTGTTTGGAACTAATTTAACTGGATTGAACTCAGTTAACTAAGCTAACTAATTACAACTCATCCTTATCTCCTTAATTAATGGATAGCTTCCTCAATCAAAGGGATAACTGTAGCATGTATTCACAAAGACTTCATGTTTGAATTTCTCCAACTAATTAACTCAAGATGATTTAATTAATTATTTTTCAAATAGCTAGTGAGACTAAATTCGAATTTCAATTCTCAATTTTGATTCAAGGACAAATCAAAATTGGAATATATCCCGAAATTCTATTTATAACAATGCTATTTTTAGCATTTCTATTTTTTGTTATTTCCAACAGAGTTGGAGTATATTCTGAAATGCTATTTTTAGCATTTCTTGTTGCTATTTTCAACACTCCCTCTCAACAAGAAAGGGATTATCTGTCACCCCGATCTTATCTCTCTGGAACTGGAATTTACACTTTGACAATGCCTTAATCAAAATGTCAGCATCTTGCTCCTCGATTGAAACATACCGCAACAACATGATCCTCCTCACCACACAGTCTCTAAGATGATGATACCGAATGTCTATGTGCTTGGACCTATAATGAAATACTGGATTCTTAGAGAGTTTGATACAAATATGATTATCACAATAGATCACAGTTGGATCCATCCTCTGATCAAACAAACCAACTAGAATTTTCCACATCCAAATGGCCTCACATGCTGCCTGAATTGCAGCCATGTATTCAGCCTCTGTTGAGCTAAGTGCAACTGACCTCTGTTTCCTGCTGTACCAAGAAAATGCAGTTGAACCAAGGTTGAAAATTCCTCCTGATGTGCTCTTCCGATTTGATGAACTCCCTGCCCAATATGCATCTGTGAAGCCCTATAGCTTCACTCCCTTTGACTGTTTGTACCATAATCCAAACTGAGATGTGCCTCTGAGGTATCTCAAAACATGCTTTGCTGCCTTCCAAAACAGCTTGGTAGGCTGAACCATAGCTTGACTCAGCTCGTTCACTGCAAAGCACAAATCTGGTCGTATGTTCACTAAGTACATCAGTGAACCCACAAGCTGCCAATACATAGTAGCCTCTACTACCTCACCTGAAGTAGCATCCTCCTTCCTCCAGTTACTTGCTAGAGGAGTTTGCATGGGTTTGCACTTCTCCGTGTGGAATCTCCTGAGTATCTCATTGGCATACTTGCCTTGAGACACAAACACTTCCCCATCCTTTTGCCACAATTCCATGCTTAGAAAGTAATGCATGAGACCCATGTCTTTCATCTCGAACTCGCTTGCAAGGTCCTCCTTGTAAGACATGATCAACTGATCATCACCTGTCAATATCAGATCATCAACATAAAGAACAATGATCAACTGCTTACCTTCCACCATGATGTGGTACAAGTTCACATCCACTTCACTCTTTGTGAAGCCCAACCTAGTGAAGTAGTTGTCGATCCTGGTGTACCAAGTATGGGGTGCTTGTCTCAGCCCATACAAATCTCTCTTGAGTCGGCACACATGTGACTCACGATCGAAGGTCTCAAATCCTTCCGGCTGCTCTATGTACACCTCTTCCTCAATCTTGCCATTGAGGAATGCAGTCTTCACATCCATCTGATGGATCTTCCAACCCATCTGTGCTGATAGTGCCAACAGCGATATGATATATGAGTACCTTGCTATAGGAGCAAAATTCTCATCATAGTCAATCCCCTCGACCTATGAGAAACCACGAGCAACAAAACTTTCCTTATGTTTCTCCACACTACCATCAGCAACATGCTTTACCTTGTAAAGACAACGGGAACTCACAACTGACTTGTTCTCTGGTCTTGGAACCACATCCCAAACATTGTTTCGAACTATGGAGTCATACTCCTCCACCATAGCATCAACCCAAATCGGCTGATACATTGCTTCCTCAAAGGAAGATGGCTCGATCTCAACACATTCCCCAACAAGGGCCATGTATCTAATGTACCTCTCAGTTGACCTCCTCTATCTACGCTGAGAAGATGGTTCTCCCATATTCTCTCTTGCATTCGACAACAATATATCAACTTCTCTCGTGTGCTTCCGCCCATCTCTGGAATACTCTGCATGAGTGGATGTCTCCACTCCTGGAACCTCTGCATGCGGCTACTTTGCATCAGTGTGAGGCTCCTCCTCCTTAGGAACCAACAGTTCCTCCACAGCGTGTAGTTTGAGATCCCTCTCAAGGGAAACTCGCATAGTCTTCTGCTCATCAAACTTGATATCTCTGCGAACCACTATCCTCCGACTGGTAGGCAAGTACACCTAATAGTTGTAGGGTGTATCCGTGCCCCACAAGTATCCCCACCTCTGTTGTCGACTCTAGCTTCTTCTGAGCATCCTTGGTCACATGGAAATAAATCAATGAGCCAAAGATCCTGAAGTGACTCACATTTGGTCTCTTCCCGGAGAAAGCTTCCTATGGTGTCTTCATCCCAAGTATGTGATGTGGGGTTCTATTTTGCAAGTAAACCATTGTGTTGCATGCCTCAGCCCACGAATGAAGTGGTAGGCCTTGGTCATGCAGCATCACCCAAGATGCTCTCACAATCATTCTGTTCTTCCTTTCGGCCACCCCATTCTAATGTGGGTTATGGGATGCCGTCAACTCCCGTTTAATTCCTTTTGCAGCACATAAGTCCTTAAACTCTTGAGAGACATACTCTCCACCATTGTCGCTTCGCAAGGCCCTGATCTTCTTTCCTGACTCTTTCTCAACCAAGGCTTTGAACTCACAAAACCTTGAGAAGGTTTGATCCTTCTTCTGCATGAAGTAGATCCAGCATCTACAAGAAAAATCATCAATGAATATAACATAGTGGCTTTGTTTAGCGGTGGAGGCTGTCGAGAATGGTCCACACACATCTATATGAACTTGCTCCAAGATTTCTTTAGCTTGACTGTCTCAATCTTGAAAGGAATATTTTGCATACTTACCCAAGGTACAACCTTTGCATGTGTGCACTTTCTCAAGTTTACCTTTGGGAAGTCTGGTAGAAATCTGCTACATTATCTTCAAGGCCCCATGATGTAAGTAGCCCAACCTTCTATGCCATAACTCGCCAATAGCTTGGCTTTGCACCAATTTTTCTTTGGAACTCACTGCAGCACAGTCATATACCTCTAGCTTGTAGAGATTATTCACTCGAATCCTAATCCTCTTGGTCTGACCCATGGCTATGTCTTAGGAATGCCTTTCATTTACTGAAGACAACATCGTAGCCTTTGTCCTCCAACATTGTGACCGATACCAAGTTCCTTTTCAGTCCTGGCACATACTTCACATCAGTCAGGGTGAGAGGAGCTCCATTCTCCCTCTGAAACACAATTGTACCTTCACCTGAAACACGGTACTTTCCATCATCGCCCATCTCTATGCGCATCTGGAGGTCCTTCTCCTCCAAGGTACTGAATAAACTTTTATCGCCGGTCATGTGGAATGAGGCTCCAATTTCAATATACCAAACACAACCCATCATCGATGACACCATGCATGCGAAGAGGGTAAAGTCCATTTCGAACTGAGAGGCCAATGCCTCACCTTCAGATCCTTCTGAGGATCCCTTTTTGGACTTCTTCGATGGGCAATTAGTTGCATAATGTCCCATCTTTTGAATTCGGTTTGCACTTGCAACCCCGAACTTCAAACTTCAAATTATTCTCAGTAAACTGTTCACAACTATGATAATCTTTGCTCTGATACCATGTAGAAGTTTTTCTACAAAACCTCGCTCTGATACCATGTAGAAATTCTGCTCTCTACACATCTTGTAGAGAAACTATAGATTAAACTAATAATGCAATGTAACTAAAGCAAAATACTTGATCTACTTCTACTATCAAACTTTGCGGAAGCTTAATCAATTTGAGCAAGATCAATTGGAACACATATAACAGAGAAGAAGAAATCATACACATGAAACACACAAGAATACTCTAGGGAAAGCCTCAGCTAAAAACCCCACTATCTGTATTATCATACAAGTGGAAATATCTCAGGATTACACAAAGCATTAGCTCTCAAGCTATCTAGCTCTCAGTACAATCCCTCACTGCTACTCATAGACAGAATAGACGACACATATGCCTTCCTTCAGTCCTCCAAGCCTCTTATTTCCTTGTGCAATTTTTCTTGGGTCCTCCAGCTGCAACCCATGTGATTCTCACCTCACACACAACACTGACCTCTAAAATAACTGCGCAATCCTGAAGGAGTTAATTCCTTCTGCATGGATGAGTTTCCTTTATAGGAAAATTCCTCCAACTGATAGTACAATGTCCCTGTCTTTAATC
>APFE031252233.1:77765-102469 GCA_000404065.3 Pinus taeda
CTGTCTTTAATCTCAACTGGGTCTTTGTCTGAACTGACATGCATGAGTTATTTATGAGAGAATATTCAGTTATCTGGAGAACACTAGTTGCATGCATGCATGCAGTAACTGGCTGAACTCACAATTAGTTCCTCCAAATGTATGGAACTAATTTAATTGGACTTAACTCGATTAGTTGAGCTAACTAATTACAACTCAAATACAACTCATCCTTATCTCCTTAATTAAGGGATAACTTCCTCAATCAAGGGGATAAATGTTGCATGTCTTCACAAAGACTTTATGTTTGAATTTCTCTAACTAATTAACTCAAGGCGAATTAATTAATTATTTTTGAAACAAATGGTGAGACTAAATTCAAATTTTAATTCTCAATTTTGATTCAAGAACAAATCAAAATTGGAATATATCCCCAAATGCTATTTATAGCAATGTTACTTTTAGCATTTCTATTTCTTACTATTTCCAATAGAGCTGGAGTATATCCTGAAATGTTATTTATAGCAATGATATTTTTAGCATTTCTTATTGCTATTTTCAACACTCCCTCTCAACAAGAAAGGGATTATCCGTCACCCCGATCATGTCTCTATGGAACTTGAATTTACACTTTGACAATGCCTTAATCAAAATGTCAGCATCTTGCTCCTCGGTCGAAACATACCGCAACAACATGATCCTCCTCACCACACAGTCTCTGAGATGATGATACCGAATGTCTATGTGCTTGGACTTGTCATGAAATACTGGATTCTTAGAGAGTTTGATACAAATATGATTATCACAATAGATCACAGTTGGATCCATCCTCTGATCAAACAAACCAACTAGAATTTTCCACATCCAAATGGCCTCACATGCTGCCTGAATTGCAGCCATGTATTCAGCCTTTGCTGAGCTAAGTGCAACTGACCTCTGTTTCCTGCTATAACAAGAAAATGCAGTTGAGCCAAGGTTGAAAATTCCTCCTGATGTGCTCTTCCGATCTGATGGACTCCTTGCCCAATTTGCATCTGTGAAGCCCTGTAGGTCCACCCCCTTTGACTGTCTGTGCCATAATCCAAACTGAGATGTGCCTTTGAGGTATCTCAAAACATGTTTTGCTGCCTTCCAAAACAGCTTGGTAGGATGAACCATCACTTGACTCAGTTGGTTCACCGCAAAGCACAAATCTGGTCATGTGTTCACTAAGTACATCAGTGAACCCACAAGTTGTCGATACATAGTAGTCTCTACTACCTCATCTGAAGTAGCATCCTCCTTCCTCCAGTTACCTACTAGAGGAGTCTGCATGAGTTTGCACTTCTCCATGTGGAATCTCCTGAGTATCTCATTGGTACTTGCCTTGAGACACAAACACTTCCCCATCTTTCTGCCATAATTCCATGCCTAAAAAGTAGTGCATGAGACCCATGTATTTCATCTCGAACTCTCTTGCAAGGTCCTCCTTGCAAGACATGATCAATTGATCATCACTTGTCAATATCAGATCATCAAGATAAAGAACAATGATCAACTGCTTACCTTCCACCATGATGTGGTACAAGTTTGCATCCCCTTTACTCTTGGTGAAGCCCAACTCGGTGAAGTGGTTGTCGATCCTAGTGTACCAAGCATGGGGTGCTTGCTTCAACCCTACAAAGGTCTCTTGAGTCGGCACCCATGCGACTCGCAATCGAAGGTCTCAAATCCTTCTGACTGCTCTATGTACACCTCTTCCTCAATCTTGCCATTGAAGAATGCAGTCTTCACATCCATCTGATGGATCTTCCAACCCATCTGTGCTAATAGTGCCAACATCGATCTGATAGATGAGTACCTTGCCACAGGAGCAAAAGTCTCATCATAGTCGATCCCCTTGACCTGTGATAAGCCACGGGCAACAAACCTTCCCTTATGTTTCTCCACACTACCATCAACAACATACTTTACCTTGTAAAGCCAACGAGAATTCACAACCGACTTGTTCTTCAGTCTTGGAACCACATCCCAAACACTATTCTGAACTATGGAGTCATACTCCTCCACCATAGCATCAACCCAAATCGGCTGCTGCACTGCTTCCTCAAAGGAAGATGGCTCGGTCTCAGCACATTCCCCAAAAAGGGCCTTGTATCCAGTGTACCTCTCAGGTGACCTCCTCTGTCTGCGCTTAAAAGATGGTTCTCTCAGATTCTCTCTTGCATCCGACAACAATCTGTCATCTTCTCTCTTACGCTTCCACCCATCTCTAGAAGACTCTGCATGGGTGGATGTCTTCATTCCTGGAACCTCTGCATGTGGCTGCTCCGCGTTAGTCTGAGGCTCCTCCTCCTTAGGAACCAACAGTTTCTCCACAACCTGTAGTTTGAGCTCTCCCTCAAGGGAAACTCCCATGGCCTTCTGCTCATCAAACTTGAGATCTCTGCAAACCACTATCCTCCAACTGGTAGGCAAGTACACCCGATAATTGTAGGGTGTATCAATGTACCCCACAAGTATCCCCAACTCTGCTATTAGCTCTAGCTTTTTTCGGGCATCCTTGGTCACATGGCAATAAACCGATGAGCCAGAGATCTTGAGTGACTCACATCTAGTCTCTTCCTGGAGAAAGCTTCCTCTGGTGTCTTCATCCTAAGTATGCGATGTTGGCTTCTATTATGCAAGTAAACCGTTGTGTTGCATGACTCAACCCACAAATGAAGTGGTAGGCCTTGGTCATGTAGCATCGCCCGAGCTGCTCCCACAATCGTTCTGTTCTTCCTTTCGGCCACCTCATTCTGTTGTGGGTTATGGGGTGTCATCAACTCCCATTTAATTCCTTCTACAACTTAGAAGTCCTTAAAATATTGAGAGACATACTCTCCACCATTGTCGCTTCACAAGGCCTTGATCTACTTTCTTGATTCTTTCTCAACCAAGGCTTTGAACTCACAAAACCTTGAGAAGGATTGATCCTTCTTCTGCATGAAATAGATCCAACATCTACAAGAAAAATCATCAATGAAGATAACATAGTACCTTTGTTTAGCAGTGGAGGCTGTCGAGAATGGTCCACACACATCTGTATGAACTCACTCCAAGATTGCTTCAGCTCAATTGTCTCAATCCTGAAAGGAAGATTTTGCATACTTACCTAAGGTACAACCTTTGCATGTGTCCACTTGCTCAAGTTTACCTTTGGGAAGTCTGGTAGAAATCTACTACATTATCTTCAAGGCCCAATGATGTAAGTAGCCCAACCTTCTATGCCATAACTTGCCAATATCTTGGCTTTGCACAAATTTTGCTTTGGAACTCAATGCAGCATAGTCATCTACTTCCATCTTATAGAGATTCTTCACTCGAATCCCAATCCTCTTGGTCTGACCCGTGGCTATGTGTCTTAGGAACGCCTTTCCTTTACTGAATACAACATCGTAGCCTTTGTCCTCCAACATCGCGACCGATACCATGTTCTTTTTCAGTCCTAGCACATACTTCACATCAGTTAGGGTGAGAGGAGCTTCATGCTCCCTTTGAAACACAACCATACCTTCACCCGAAACATGGTACTTTCCATCATCACCAATCTCTATGCACATCTGGAGGTCCTTCTCCTCCAAGGTACTGAATAAACTTTTATCGCCAGTCATGTGGAATGAGGCTCCACTTTCAATATACCAAATGCAACCGATCATCGATGACACCATGCATGCAAAGAGGGTAAAGTCCATTTCGAATTGATAGGCCAATGCCTCACCTTCAGATCCTTTCGAGGATCCCTTCTTGGACTTCTTCAATGGGCAATTAGTTGCATAATGTCCCATCTTGTGAATTCAGTTTGCACCTGCAACCCTAAACTTCAAACTTCAAATTCTTCTCAGTAAACTGTTCACAACTATGATAACCTTTGCTCCGATACCATGTAGAACTTTTTCTACAAAACCTCACTCTGATACCACATAGAAATTCTGCTCTCTACACATCTTGTAGAGAAACTGTAGATTAAACTGATAATGCAATGTAACTAAAGAAAAATTCTTGATCTACTTCTACTATCAAACTTTGCGGAAGCTTAATCAATTTGAGCAAGATCAATCGGAACACATATAACAGAGAAGAAGAAATCATACACATGAAACATAGAAGAATACTTTGGGGAAAGCCTCAGCTAAAAACCCCGCTATCTGTGTTATCATACAAGTGGAAATATATCAGGATTACATAAAGCTTTAGCTCTCAAGCTATCCAGCTCTTAGTACAATCCCTCACTGCTGCTCATAGACAGAATAGACAACACATATGCCTTCCTTCAATCCTCCAAGCCTCCTATTTCCTAGCACAGTTTCTCCTGGGTCCTCCAGCTGCAACCTGTGTGATTCTCACCTCACACACAACATTGACCTTTGAAATAACTACGCAATCCTGAAGGAGTTAATTCCTTCTCCATGGATGAGTTTCCATTATAGGAAAATTCCTCCAACTGATAATACAATGTCCCTGTCTTTAATCTCATCTGGGTCTCTTTCTGAACTGACATGCATGATTTATTTATGAGAGAATATTCAATTATCTGGAGAACACTAGTTGCATGCATGCATGCATTAACTAAATGAACTCACAATTAGTTCCTCCAACTGTTTGGAACTAATTTAACTAGACTTAACTCTGTTAATTGAGCTAACTAATTACAACTCAAATACACCTCATCCTTATCTCCTTAATTAGGGGATAACTTCCTCAATCAAAGGGATAACTATTGCATGTCTTCACAAAGACTTCATGTTTGAATTTCTCCAACTAATTAACTCAAGATGAATTAATTAATTTTTTTCAAACAGCTAGTGAGACTAAATTCGAATTTTAATTCTCAATTTTGATTTAAGGACAAATCAAAATTGGAATATATCCCGAAATGCTATTTACATCAATGCTATTTTTAGCATTTCTATTTTTTGCTATTCCAACAAAGTTGGAGTATATCCTGAAATGTTATTTATAGCAATGCTATTTTTATCATTTCTATTTTTAGCATTTATTGTTGCTATTTTCAACAAGCTAAGTGGGCTTGATTGTGGGGAAAACTCCATAGTTAAGCGTGCTTGAGCCAGAGGCAATCTGGGATGAGTGGCCTCCTGGGAAGTCCTGGTTACCCGGGTGCAAGCCCTGCAAGTGATGATTGACGCTATGTGATTCATCTCACTAGTTTCAATCCCACTTCTTCACCCCTATGAACATCACGTGATGCAATGAGTGCTAAGCGGACTATTCAAAAATCATGAGAAATTAGTCAGCTACGACTACCTCTCATGGAAATGGTCATGGACTATTCAAAAATCATGAGAAATTAGTCATTTACGACTACCTCTCGTTGAAATGGTAATAGATGAATGACATACCTCTCATGGAAATGGTCACAGACTATTCAACAATCATGAGAAATTAGTCAGTTACGACTATCTCTCATGGAAATGGTCATAGATGAATGACTTACTTAACGTAGTTGAATCCCAAAAAATGATATATATATATATGTGTGTGTGTGTGTGTGTGTGTGAGAGAGAGAGAGAGAGAGAGAGAGATTTGTTATTATATTATAATAAAGTTAATATTAATTAAATATTAATATATTTTAAATTTTAAATTCATTTTTTTATAATATATATTTTAAAATCACATATATTTTGATTAAGTTATTTTAAGTTTTTAATGTATTTTTTATTATCTAAAACTAACTATATATACACACTATAAACAAAAGATGCTATTTTTTTCTCAAGGAAAAAATCATAATTTTATTAATGAAAATAAAATCACATGTTGTAGCTGCAATACATATATTCCATTATCCAATAAAGAACTAATGATCATAGATTCATATATAATAAAATAAAAATTGAGGAGAATAGTTAGACTTTCCTCCATTTCTTCTTTTCAACCTTCTGTCATTCTCCTTGGGATGGCGAAGGTGAGATGATAGATAGCTGATTTTATTCTATTCTTGTGGTTTCCTTTTCTGAATCAGAGTTGTTGAAAGTGTGTTGGGGTTTTATTCCTCCATTTTCCTTGGCTTCAGATATCGTGATAAGCTGATTTGTAGGTCGTTGTAAATCTAATGGATTGTGTGTCTTTCCGGCTTATTCTTCGTTTTTTGGAATGGGTTGTTCTTCCTGATTCAGGGTGGGTTCCTATTCTACTTCTTCTTCTTCCTCATTTCATTCATTAGGGACAAATTTCCAACCTTTTGGTTGTTTCCTTGTCTTCTTCCTTCATTGTTCTTTGTTGGTAGCAAGGCACGTGTTTTGTAAATGTCCTCTTTGGTGACATATTTGACATTTGAATGTTGTATGCTCAAAATCCAAGAATTGAGTCCAACATTGTTTGTTGTGTATTAGTTGAATGCAATCTGCAGGCCTTTACTGAGATCCACTTTCACAAAAATGCGTGCAAATGTAAATATTCTTTCTTCGATCCTTTGCTCATTAGTCTTTATGTGTCGTCCTAATATATTTCCAATAGTTTCTAGCACTTGATTCTGCTAGAAATGAAGGGGAAGGTTATGGAATCTTAGCTAGACCAACATCCTTGATACAATCATATTATTTGCATCAAAATATGGAAACCATGGAGTGGTGAAGAGCCCCGTCAATCCCCAAAACCATGGGCCTTTGGTGTGCTGGTTGGAGGTGTTCAGGATAATTGTTCAAAACCAGAAATGATCTCTTCAAGTTCAGGCAGGACTTCTTGTCGGGTTTCCTTTGGAGTATCAGTCATCAACCTCTAATTTTAGATATTCTGCTAAAACAACAGGACTGTTAAATTTACCTGAATTATGGCAAACCTTCACTTTTCCCATGGAACTGAAAGTAAATAAAGTTGCAGTTCATAGCTTTCTCGGGTCCGAAATTTAAGTTAACCCATGTGCATATTTCAGAGTGATATCCATTGGATCTCATCCCTTCTTGATGAACGACTGTGATCGATCTAGAATTCAACTGGATTAAACCATGGTCGATAAAATATCGTGTTCGAAATTTATATTATCTCCCGTGCATTTTTCGACGTGATCACTGTTGAATCTGACTCCTTCAAGCAAACGATCCTGATTAACTAAGGTATTAAATTAGTTTTATGACTTATCACGTCCATTTTTGGAATTAATGTCCGTGCTTGTTAGCATGAGATCACTGTTAGATCTATTGCCTGTCGATCGAACGGTTCAAATCTTATCCTGGGGTTCTCACAAATTTTGTTGGGGTTTTCTTCATTCCACCAAGAATTTGCACTTCTGCCAAGTTTAGCCTGTCTGTAAATTATATTTCCTAAAACATATCCAGACTATCTAATACACAATGAGTGAAGATTTAAACACAATAACACAAGATTATACAGAATCTAGTTCTAAAGGGCCCAACTTGGAAATCAATAAAATTCAGAAATATTTGAAAGGAAATTAAAACCTTCGGGATTGACCATTCATGCACAGAATACACAGATACATAGAGAGATTTCAAATTTTACAGTGTAATCCTCCACAGCAAATCCCTTTACATTAATTCAAAACTTACATAAATACCTGTACATACAACAACCAGATCCTAAATCAATGGATCGAAACTGCCTAATCCTATCTAATCTGCATGATATTCTCCTCGAGAATCTCAACTAAGCCTAACTACTTGAATTAATTACAAGATAATCCAAATCCCTGAATTCTAGTTCAAATCTTATCTAGAAATCTTTGGAAAGTGACAACCAAAGGATCCCACTCCTTTTCTTGTAAACTTTTTTTGTATTTTTGGAATAAAATTCGAAGCCTTTTGTCTTCAAGCCTCATGCTCCTGCATTAGACTCCTGAGGAAAAAATTCTTCATGGGCTCTTGTCCATGAGCTCTTCTACAGAACCGCCCAACTTCTATAGCATGACATATGTCATCCAGGCAGCATCAGCAATTGGTTGATCCTTCCACTTGACCAAATACTAAAAATACTCATGTCCTCTTGTCCTTTTAAGCACTCTCTTATCCAAAATATTTTCTAGCTGTAATGCCTTTGTTGTTGGTAACTGTTTTACCCAATCAACCTCTTGTTCTTCCTTATCTTCTGTTGTATCCTCTGCATTTCCGCTTTCATACATGTACAAATAAACAACATTGAAAATTGGAGATATTCCAATATTAAGGGCTAATTCAATTTCATATGCATTTGCAAAAAAATTCCTCAAGACTCTACATGGTCCAATTTTCTCAAATTTTAACTTGTTATACCCCCTTTTTGGAAACCTTTCCTTCCTCAGGTGTGATAAAACGAAATCTCCAACCTCAAAATTAACTTCTCTCTTCTTCAAGTCTGCTCTCCTCTTGTACTTTATGTTTCTATCCTGTAACTGTTGTTTTACTTGTTCATGTATTGCTTGAATCTCTGAAGCAAAATCTTCTCCTTTAGCACTTCTCATTTCAGCTTTTCCCAAGTCTCTCAATTCAAACACTCTTCTTGGGTGCATTCCATAAACTATATGGAATGGACTCTGCCCTGTACTCCTATTAGGAGAATCATTATAAGAATATTTAGCCTGCAAGACTTCTCAGAAGATTACCCAAGCTTCTATTTACAACTTCAGTCTTTCCATCAGTCTGAGGATGATAAGTTGAACTGAAACTTAGTTTGGTACCAAGTTTCTTCCACAAGGTCCTCTAGAAATGTTGAACAAATTTATTGTCTATGTCTGAAACAATGCTCTTAGGTAACCCATGCAACCTTACAATCTCCTTAAAAAATGGATTAGCAATGTGAGTAGCATCACTGGCTTTATAACATGGAATAAAATGTGCCATTGTAGAAAATCTGTCAACCACAACATAAATTGAGTCATTTCCTCTTTGATTTTTTGGTAAACCCAAAACAAAGTCCATACTTACCATATACCAAGGTCTATCTGGAATAGGTAATGGAACATACAAACCTATGTTTTGGCTCCTTCCCTTTGCATACTGACAGACTTTACAATTTTTCACATACTTTTCCACTTCAGACCTCATCTTCAACCAGAAATAAAATCGATTCAACTACTCATAAGTCTTGTGTGCACCAAAATTTCCTCCAAGTCCACCACTATGTTTCTCCTTGATTAAATTTTCTCTCATAGAACAATTTGGTATGCACAGATGAATTCTTTTAAACAACAATCCTTCTTGCAAGAAAAATTCCAGCCACTTATTTCTGTCTAATAAAACATGATTTTTACAAGCTTCAAATACCTCTTTAAGATCTAAATCTTTCTCATATAATTCCTTAAGAAAATCAAAACCCAAAACATGAATTTGACTTTCCTGAACTAAGATACTTTTTCTACTTAAGGCATCTACTACTTTGTTTGATTGGCCATTTATATGCTTCAGTACAAAATTAAAACCTTGAAGATATTCTACTCATTTTGCATGTTTCTGACTAAGATTTGGCTATTGCATAATGTACTACATTGCATGATTGACTGAATAAAGTATAAACTCCTTAGACATCAAGTAATGTCTCCACTTTTTCAATGAATGTACAACTGCATAAAACTCCTTATCATAAGAAGAATATTTCTTCTTCGATTCATTCAGTTTTTCACTAAAATAAGCTATAGGTCTATCCTCCTGACTTAAAACACCTCCAATAGCTTCTCCATTAGCATCACATTTCAATTGAAAAGGTTTATTAAAATCAGGCAAAATTAAAATAGGTTTCTCAGTGATCTTCCTTTTCAATAGCTGAAAGTTCTTTTCTGCTTCAGTGGTCCATTTAAATGGTTGTTTATCCTTCTTTATATTATCAATAATAGAAGCATTGATCTTATTGAAATTCCTTATGAATTTTCTACAAAAACTAGCAAGGCCATGAACACTTCTTAACTCAAAAACACTTTTCGGTGAAGACCACTATATGATTTCCTTTATCTTCTCTGGATCCATCTTTAATCCATCAGCAGAAATAACAAAGCCCAAATATACCAACTCTTCCTTAATGAATGAACATTTCTTTAATTTAGCAGTAACTTTTCTTGTTCCAGCTTCTGTAAGACATAACTCAAATGTCTCATATGTTCCTCTTTAGATCTACTGTAAACTAATATATCATCTAGATATACTATTACAAATTTAACAATAAATTCTTTCAACACTTCATTCATAAGCCTCATAAATGTACTGGGGGCAGTTGATAACCCAAAAGGCATTACCATCCATTCATACAGTCCTTCATTTGTTTTAAAAGTCGTTTTCCATTCATCTCCTTCTCTAATCCTTATTTGATGATAACCACTTTGTAAAATATCTTGCTCCACTTAAACAATCCATCAAATCTTCAATTCTAGGTAAAAGAAATCTGTACCTGATTGTTATTTTGTTAATGGCTCTTGAATCAGTGCACATTCTCCAACCTCCATCTTTCTTTGGACTCAACACTGTTGGCACTGCACAGGGACTAAAACTCTCTCTAATCAGTCCTTTATCTAACAGTTCCTGAACCTATTTTCTGATTTCTTCATTTTCTCTGGGGAGTCATCCTGTAAGCTGCTTTATTTGGTAGATTTGCCCCTATAATCATATCTATATGATGACTGATTTTTCTAATGGGTGGTAACTCATTAGGGAAATCATCTAAAATGATATCACAATAATTCTCTAGCATCTCTTGAATTTCAATTGGCAAACTAGAAATTTTAGTGGAAGTCATTATTACCTTGGGTTTGCAAATCAATGCAAAATTTACCTCATCCTCTTCAATCTTCTGCAAGTATTCTTTTCCACTTAGAAATAGAGTCTTTGGATCAGATTTTCTTGATGCGTCCTCTTCTTCCATAGGCAACAATGTATGAGCAATACCATCTTTACCAAATTTTTATGTGTTTCTTTTCCCATCATGCATAGCTCCTCTGTCACACTGCCAAGGTCTTCCCAACAATATGTGACACACATCCATAGGCATCACATCACACAAAATTTTGTCTTTGTATTTTCCCAACTACAACTCCACCTCACACTATTCATTCACTAACAACTGATGTCCTTTTGGAAGCCATGACACCTTATAAGGTGTTGGATGTTTCTTTGTCTTTAATTTCAACTTCTCCACTACTTTTGTAGAGACCAATTTATCAGTACTGCCACTATCAATTATCATTTGACAGCATTTTCCTTGAACCTTGCACACAGTCCTGAATAAAGTCTTTCTCTGTGATGTTTCAACAACTTCCTTTGCTGGCTTTAACAAAACTTTGTTAACTACGAAAGATTCCCCTTTCTCTTGTACATTTTCTTCTTCTAGCACCTTTTCTGCTTCCTCTTCAGTTTGAGTAACAATTACATTTCTCTTATTTGTCCCTACATTTTTTGGACACTCATAGGCTCTGTGTCCCAGCTTATTACATCTGTAACATCTAATTTCTCTTCCTCTGCCTCTGCCTCCTCTTCCTTTGAAGAAACTCCTTCTGCCACTTGCATCATCTTCTGTGGGTGTATGCTGACTCATGTTGTTGCTAGCTCCATCTCTAGGTGTTGTAGATCTTCCTCTACCACCTTGACTTCCCCTTCCTCAGAAAGTACCTGTACTTCTGGCAGATTGCTTCCTCATGAGTTTTTCTTCAGCCTTCAGTACCATCTGATAAGCCTCTTCTACTATTTTAGTAGACATCAAACTTATCTCATCTTGGATCTCCATTACGATACCATTTATATATCTTGCAACCTTCTCGTTTGTATCTTGAATTTGTCCAGCTCTTATGCTCACTTTGTAAAATTCCTCTGTGTATTATTTCACTATCAAAGACCTCTATCTAAGATTCTACATCTGTCTAAATAATGTCTGTTCATAATCACTTGGCAAAAACTTACCTCTCAACTTTGCCACCATCCTGTTCCAATTTTTAATTGGCTGCTTACCAAGTATTTTTCTTTCTGCCTACACTCCATCCGACTAAAGTGTTGCATGTCCTTTCAATTTTGTGACAGCAAATTTCACTCTCTTTCCTTCTTCCATTTCTTCATAATCAAATAATTTATCCATGCTATTAATCCAGTCTATCAACTCCTCAGGGTTTAAACCTCTTGTATAAATTGTACCCTCAAGACTGTGTTTAGATGTTGATCTCAACACTGATTTAAAGAATCTCATTTCAGGAGTAACTTCTGCAGGTTCCTCTTCTTCTGCAACTTCAACTTCAAGTTCACTGACATCTCCATCATATGCATCTCCTTGATTTCCCATTTCCACTGCTTCCAATCTAGCTTGCATCTATTGCATAGCTTCCAACACTTCAACAATTGCAACTGGTCTTCCTCTTCTTCGACTACCACCACGTCTTCCTCCAACTCTGAAAGCCATGTTGGATTTATTTTTTTGATCCTTGAGATCTTGCTCAGTGTCAATAAGCTGCTCTGACACCAATAATGGTGGGTTGGTTGCAGGTGTTAAGGATAATCGTTCAAAACCAGAAACGATCTCTTCAGGTACAGGCGAGACTTCTTCTCGGGTTTCCTTTGGAGTATCAATCATCAACCTCTAATTTTAGATATCCTGCTAAAACAACAGAACTATTAAATTTACCTGAAATATGGCAAACCTTCACTTTTCCCCCAAAACCAAAAGTAAATAAAACTATAGTTCATAGCCTCCTCAGGTCCGAAATTTAAGTTAACCCTCGTGTATATTTCGGAGTGATATCTGTTGGATCTCGTCCCTTCTTAATGAACGGATGTGATTGATCCAGAATTCAATTGGATTAAACCATAGTCGATAAAATATCCCGTCCGAAATTTATATTATCTCTAGTGCATTTTTCGATGTGATCATCGTCGGATTTGACTCTTTCAAGCGGATGGTCCCAATTAACTGAGGTATTAAATACGTTTTATAATTTATCATGTATGTTTTTGGAATTAATGTCCGCGCTTGTTAGCACGCGATCATCATTAAATCTGTTTCCTATCGATCAGATGGTTAAAATATTCTCCCGGGGTTCTCATGAATTTTGTCGGGGTTTTCTTCATTCCGCGAAGAATTTGCACTTCCGCCAAGTTTATCATTTTTGTAAGTTATATTTCGTAAAACATATCCAGACTATTTAATACATAGTGAATGAAGATTTAAATGCGATAACAAAAGATTATACAGAATCTAGTTCTAAAGGGCCCAACCTAGAAATCAACAGAATTCAGAAATATTTTGAAGGAAATTAAAACCTCCGGGATTGACCATTCATGCACAAAATACACAGAGACGTAGAGATATTTAAAATTTTACAGTCTAATCCTCCACAACCAAATCCCTTTACATTAATTCAAAACTTACGTAAATACCTGTACATACAACAACCAGATCCTAAATCAATGGATCGAAACTGCCTAATCCTATCTAATCTGCATGATATTCTCCTCGAGAATCTCAAATAAGCCTAAATACTTGAATTAATTACAAGATAATCCAAATCCCTAAATTCAGGCTCAAATCCTATCTAGAAAGCTTTGTAAAGTGATAGCTAAAGGATCCCACTCCTTTGCTTGTAATTTTTTTTTTTTTTTGTATTTTTGGAATAAAATTCGAAGCCTTTTGTCTTCAAGCCTCATGCTCTTGCATCAACCTTCCTATAAGATAATGTCTCGTTCTTCTGATGGTGCAACATTTACAATGAAGAAACCTTTGGAGCATAGGTGAATCTCACAATTTGTTCTCCATTGTGTGAAGATATAGTGAAACAGGTTCATTGGTTTTGGCCACAAACTGTTAAATCTACAAATGAGGACTTGTGCTTCATAGGTTGTGCAGAAATCATTTGTTTCTGCTAGTTCTATGTTTAGTTCTGGGACATATGATGCTTGCTCCACGATATAAGGATTGGGGGAGTTGGGAATTTGAGATGAGCTTGTTGTAGGTGTTGATTTCCTTTGGAGAATTTTTTGAATGAGAGACCGGCTTTTTTATGTTCCTGATTTGATTATGTTCCTTTGGGAAGCTTAGAACCAATCACACCTCATGTTCCTTTGGATTTACTTGATGCTGTTGCTCCCCCTCTAAATCTGAAATTGAGAATGATGGTATTAGATGGGAGAATATTGTATTCATATAGACTTCATTCATCCTATAGAGATCGACCCCCAAAGATCAGGTTTTGGTGCTGGTAAGTATATCCCAGTTTATTCATAAGCTTCAACTTCAAGTGCATGACCTTTTTGGAGGATTGAATCCAGAGTATTGTGGATTTTCTTGTCGGGTTTTTTATAAATATTTGATAAGGTCCCTTGATTGTTGCATTTTGTGAGTATGGGCCAATCATCATTCTTTGGATCCTTGCAATGCTCAGTATTGTGTCAAATTGTACAAAAGGAGTGTTGTCCAGATCATTTGTCCATGTCCTTGCTTTGGCATGGACCTCCACTTTTCCTTTCCTAGCATCAAGCTGTGACAATAATCGGATCTGATAAAAATGATTCAGATGTAACCTTTGTGGGAGCCGATCTACTACAAAGAACCCTTGTTGTGTACGATTTGATAAAAGTGGAGGCCAAATGATTATAGTGAGCATCAGATCTGCGTTTTGATGCGGTATCACAAAAAAAAACAGGGTCATCCTTGCGTGAACCAACAGATCCTCGGAAAAAGCCATATTCGTCCTCAAATAGGGTCGATCTCTCAAATATGGAAATGATCGGATGTTAAGTGTCTCGAATCACAATAAAAATGATACAGACAAACACTGTTTAACTTCTCCTTGGTCCCTCCATTGCAAATTGTCTCGGTGTCAACAAATCAATATTGTGTATTGTTGGTTCTAGAAGATACTTCCAATTATGGCCAGAGAGAGGGTGGATCTATCATCTGGATGGTCAGATCTGGTAGGATGTGGCTCAATCCATGGATAGAGTTCCAATCCGGATCAAAAGCGATCATTCCTTGTCAGAATATGAGCCGATCGACCTATGGTAGATGACAATTTCGAATTTGCAGTTGAATGGTAGAGGTTGCATAACCAACTCTAATTTGATCGTAGAGGGATCAATATCTCTTTCTGTGACCACCATAGGTTCCCAGGCCTTTGAGCGGAGAAGCTGCGTCAGTGCGGCAGAATATTTCAAGAGACCTCGCCATCCCTCAATAACAAAATATGCTATTATATTATAATAAAGTTAATATTAGATTTTAATATATATAT
Organism: Pinus taeda; assembly: GCA_000404065.3. Taxonomy (NCBI): domain Eukaryota; kingdom Viridiplantae; phylum Streptophyta; class Pinopsida; order Pinales; family Pinaceae; genus Pinus; species Pinus taeda. Next base: position 92,914 of record APFE031252233.1, read on the forward strand.
ATATATATATATATATATATATTATATTATATATATATATATATATATATATATATATATATTATATATATATATATATATATATATATATATATCTAATATATATATATATTTATATATATATTATATATATATATATTTAAATCCACTCTATATTTTAATTAAGTTATTTAAGTTTTTAATGGATTTTTTTTATTAGCTAAAACTAACTATATAGACACGCTATAAACAAAATAGAGGGTAGATGTGTATTCACATTATAGAGAGAATATAGAGTACATGTAACAAGTTGTTGAGTGACTACCCTACAGGGAAACTAAACATCCACCATCTTTAAGTTTCACCACTATGTCCATATAGAATTGGTGTCATGGAAAAGGAAAAAAGATCCCTCAAAAAAAGGGTCCTAAAATAATTTCAAATATCTTGCTATAAGCCTATATTTATTGTAGTTTTTAGATAAATAATAAAAAAAATTAAATTGAGCCTTAACCAAATTGTTAGGCATCTATTGGTTGAGGTTGTTTCTATATCATCGTCTTCTCAACATCATTAGCAAGTGAAAAATGATTAATATTTGGGTGAAGGAGCTACTCATCTTCTTCTAGGATGATGGGATTGGTAGGAGTACCCTAATTGTCTCTTTGTGACTTTCCTCTTTATCTCCATTTGTGGTTGGTGGTATTGAAAAACCAATACCATATACTCTTTTGAACATCAACTCAAATTTCCGTTAAAAAATTCTAAGTGCATGTAGTGTGTCATCATGGAGAACTACAAATCTTTCAATTGCTTATGCTACAATAATTTTTCTCATCCAAAATTTCTCTCCAACCTTGTAGAACTTTGTATCTTGAGTTATTGAGTAGATGGGGCCTAGTGATTCATCTAAAATTTGGTCGTATGATATAACACTATATATTTCTACCACCTTCTTCTCGACATCTGTTTTTCTTATCTAGCAGATAGTGCACATTGGTTACTAATAGAAAGGAAAAAAAGAACTCACATAAACATATACAACATAAGAATAGAAGAAGAGACACAAAGTACTAGAGAACCAACAAAGCAATACTTTATATAATATTCTCTTGAGAAGCCAATCAAAACCAGTACATTGAAGCATATATTTTGATATATATATATATAATATATATATATATATATATATATATAATATATATATATATATATATATATAATATCTCTTACAAACAATTACAAGATTTTAATTGTCAGAATCAACTCAGCCTATACGACTTAGATGATCGACTTGACTAGAGAGTTCATCGACTTTACAATATGGATTTTCGACTCGAACGCCCCTCCAACATCTCCCCCACTCTCAATTCCTTCTTTGTCCCGAAGAAGGGGAGATTTGGAATCTTACAAAATTTATACAAAATTTGATACATCATAAAGAAAAGAAAATAAATGCTTAGAAAGAAATTAAAGTTTTGGCTGGATAGGTGGTTGGCTGATCAATATATCCGGCTGCTTGGTTGACTAGTGCTTACTGAAATAATTTTACCAAATTTAAATTGTGAACTCCTCTTCTTTGCCTTTCCTTAGGTCACCAGTTAGAACATTCAAATTCGATTTGTTGAGTGTCAAAGTATTGTTCAGAGGCCAGACCACTTCCTGAAGAACTTGGCTCAAAGAAATTTAATTTAGGTCACGGTGGAGGTGATGAAGATAATTGCACTAATGCAGGTGCTAGTGTTGGGTTCTCAAGGACTGTTATTTGATAAATGGTTGGTGTAAGCACTTGGACATGTTGATTGAATATAGACTATTCTCGTACAACTATCCTTGTCTGGGCATTCAATGCTTTTAAATTTGTTAAATACTATACTCTGTCAGCTAATGTTGTTTCCTTGATAATCATTGACTAGTTGGTAATTATTGTTCCAATTACTGCACTTTATTAATATTTCCCTAAAAATATTCAAAAACATTGGGGGCTTGTATCAACTCTTTATTCCTTTCTCTAAACCATTGTCTCTACTTCCGTATAGCTAAGCATGAAGCTTTTTGTCCCGTGTAACTTGATTATCGTGGGCAAACTTTGCTCCAGGATGAGTCACTTTTCAGGAGCACAATTCATAGATTAACATTTATTGAGTTTTTATTTGATTACATGTAGATGCTAAATATGTTGGCCAATTATTAAGAATTGTGCTAAGTGTAACTCCATGATTCAATGTCTACTCTATCTCTTGCTTTGCTTGGAAAAAATATTGATGAGCCTTTTGAATTATAATAGATAATTCTTGATTTCCTTGAACTGTCACCCTATCTTGTAGCTCATTTCCTTGAGCATTCAATTTCTCATTGTGGTTGACCAATTTATGGACTAATTTTTAAATTGCAACAAGTGAATCATCAACTCTGGTTGGAATGTTGATATTACATTTTACTATTGCCTGGTTCTAATATTCCAACCAGATCTCCCTTTCTCGTTGCTATCTTTGCTGAAGCCTGTTATAGTCCATTTTCTTTTTTTTTTTCAATATTTTCTTATCCGCTCTTACAATTTTTTCCAAAGATTTAAATATTTGTTTGTCAGAAGCGTGCCTTAGGTTGGATGTTTTACTAGGTATGTCTGTTGGTTCTCTCTTTATCTCTGAAACGAAAGTGTCAGGTGTAGTCGACTATATTGGTGGAACTTGTTGATGGTTTGTTGTTGAAGTTAAAGTGTCCTGTGTTTCTAGATTGATTTTCTCTAGCGTTTCCTTTATTACGTCATCTAACCTCATATGTTCCAATGAGACTTCCCATGTATTATTTTACTTGAGCGAGATTTTATCTTGACTCTCATTTTCTTCTACAATTGGTGTGAGGGTCACAAGGGGTGAATTAGAAGTCAAATTGATTTCCAAGACTTAATCCTTTTTCTTCTTGATTTCACTTTGCTGGCCCTAGTCCTAACTCTATTTTGAGCTTCCATTTTTTGTGCTAATCTTTGCAGGAGTCAATTGCTGATGCACCTGAATTTGTTGATCTTCCATCATCTTCTATCTTACTGTTTTGATAAATACATATTTAGCATGTCTGAGCGACTGCAATATGTTTGAGCGACAACTTCATCATTGACCTTATCAATAGTGTTAGCAATGAAGTGTGCTTCTTCACTGCTATTTTTCTAATAATGTATTTTGTAACTCTATCATCCATTGTTTCCTTAGATATGCCATCTTTATCTTTGACTTCTTCTATTGACTCATGGGTATATAGAATACTTATTACTCTTCCCTACTTTGACAACTCTAATTTTAGTCTCATTCAAGCATATTTAGACATGGGACTTTGATCTAGACTCTTTTTTTTTTCTTTTTCAACCTAACAATTTATTCAGTAATATTTGTATACTCATAATTGGTTACTTTTTTATTGATCACCATTCTCATTGGACTTCTCTCTTGGATTGAATAATCTCATTCACAATATCCAACAACAACATTTTAGACAAAACCTTGTAGCAACATCTCTAACATTAAAATCACAACATATAATTCAATGTTAGAATCTCAAACTATTGTGTAATAAAATTGATTGTCCTACTAGATTATTTAAATGAAATAGAAAAAAATCTATAGTGCTATTACATTAAAATGCTTCATTTTAGTAAGTTTCATGATCTAACTCCTCTCTAATAGGAGATCAGGGTTGAAAAAGCATTAATACCATGTGCAAAATATTAAAAAGTTTGAAAAAACATACATAAATTACTTAAAATATATAGATTGTTCTAACACTTGATATAACTTGAAATTATTTCTATAACTATAAAATCTCCTCTCACAACAATGTTTATTATCAAAGAGAAAAGTTAAATTAAAAAAACTTGTTCTAACACCGAACATAACTTGAAATTATTTCTATAACTATAAAATCTCCTCTCACAACAATGTTTATTATCAAGGAGAGAAATTAAATTAAAAAAATAAAAATTTAAGTTATAATGTTCCATACATTTTAACGTATTATAGATTCTCTCTCCATATTATACATCTTACAATGAAGAGACATGTTCTTGTGAGTCTAACATGTTCATATCTATTATCAACTAGAGAAATTAGATTCAAGTTATAATGTTTCATACATTTTAAACATATGATAGAATCTCTCTAGATATTATACATCTTACGATGAAGAGAAATTTCCTCTATGAGTCTAACATAAACATTTCAATTTGATAAGGAAAATTTTCCATTGACACACACATTACATGTAAAGATTGGATATTATTTTTATGCCATAAGGCATTTCCCTATGGGATGAACACCCTCCCAAGCCACTTGTATAGTCATGAGCCATTGATTCTAGTGTTAGAGGACTGTGTTGAAAATGCAACAAGATGATGGAGCTTAGTGAAAAGAAGTCGCCTTCACTAAGTGGGCCCGCAGGCTATTTTTGGCGCTATGTCTATTTTTAGACATATGGATCATGGTCTATGAGTTGCAGGATGCTATTTATGGATGATTGGTCATGTTGGTAAAAATAAATAGACCTCTATTTTTAGACATATGGGCGGAGTCTATTTTTAGACTGCTAGTCTAAAAATAGAACAGTCGAATATTATTAGCTCTTAATAATATTTGGACTATAAACATTATCTTATCCTCTTGCAGCACTTCAGTTCGAGCTACGGATGTGGCACATGCAACTGCCAGAAGCAAATACGCTTTTCCTATGGGTTAGTTGAGCTATTGCATGATGCACTTCAGTTAGAACTCAAGTGATTGAGTTTGGTGGAGTTGATTGAGGAGTTGATGGAGTTGTGTTCAATTTGACTTAGTTGAACTAGTTGTATTTACTCTAACTGAAAAATACACTAGTGATGAGTGGTGTGAATTAATTATTAATTAATTCACTAATTATTATCTCATAAATCAACTAAAGAATACATCAGTTAACTCAGTGCATGGACAGTTCAGTGGAGACAAGTGTTAGAGGTGGGTGAAAGGGTGAGACTACTATCAGTTGTGACTATAGATATGCATGAGATTTGCACAATCATTGATTGAGATTGCCAATGAGGATTGTGCAGTACAAACCAAGGGAATTTGAATTTGGATCTGATCTATTCTCAACAGGGATTGCGCAGTAGAGGCAGGAAAATAGTGGAGGAGATTTGAACCCGTGACTTGTTCATATCTGAGCTAGTTTGTGTGTAGCAGGTGGAGATAGTACTGAGTACTTGTGAGGAGTATTGTACTATGTATTGTTACATGTTCTCTATCATTATACTATACAGATAGTTGGGGATTTTCAGCTGTATGCTTCCCCAATACATACTGTGTTGATATGTGTGATTGATGTTTCAATGTGCACATGCGATTGTTTCTTAATTCCGCAAATTAATGATCAAAGGTAGAGGAGGTTATGTATTATGCATGCATTCCACAAATAGTGTATAATCAGGATAATCTATGTGAATAAGTGTTATATTATTCAAAATTTCTACATGGTATCAGAGCAAAGTTGATCATCAAATCTATTATTCAAAAAGTGATTACATTTTATTTCTTCAGGCAGAGTCTGTAATCGGGCCAGGTAGCTTCTGGATTCATCCTTCTTTTGGAAGGTGAGATATCCAGTAAAAGCTCATACATTCAATCTCTGGACGAGAAATACTTTGTTCTCATGAATTTTAGATCAGAAGTGGTTGAGTTTTGAGCTGGTGGAATTCGAATTTGCAACGGTGTTTTCTTGGTGTCGAAGTTGAAATGTCTTTCAACGAATTGCGATTAGAGTATGCCCTTGAAGGCAGCTCAAATTATATTGCATTGAAAGATAGGATGGAGGCGATGTTAGATGACAATGGGTTGAAGGAGTTCATAGATGCTGAAGTCCCAAAGCCTACTGATGCTGCTCAAGTTGAGGCTTGGCAAAAGAAGACAACAAAGTGTCGAAGGATTCTGTTGGAGGGCATGAAGGATCACATTGTATCCAACTTGCATGGAAAGGCTTCTCCATACTTGATGTAGAAAGCGTTGACATATTTATTCCAAAGCAAGAGTGACCAGAGGAAGTTGGCACTCAAGGAAAAACTCAGAAACATTAAGTGTGAGAATGGAGACAGTATGCCCAAGTATCTCACGAAGTTCACCCAATGCCGGGATGAGCTGGGAAGTGTGGGGGTGACTGTCGATGATGAGGACTTGGTGAGCTTGGCTCTCCTTGGTCTTCCGAAGAGTTAGCATTCCTGTTAGGACTTTGTCAATGGTCGGGAGAAATTACCAAGATGGGAGAGACTTTGGTCTGATCTTGTGCAAGAGGAGATCAGGTGGAATACCAGGGATGGATCTTCATCAAAGGCATTTGATGAAGAAAATTGCGCTTTGGTTGCCAAATAAAAGAAGCGGAAGAACAAGAAAGCTTCTCATTCCGGTGCAAAAGGCAAGAAGCAGGACATGTCTAAGGTGAAGTGCTTTCATTGTCACCAGCACGGACATCATGCCACAAATTGTCCACAGAAGAAGAAAAATAAGCAAGCTATTGGATCTGCAGCGAGAGAGGCCTTAGCCTCGTAGTTTGAGCTGGATTTTTCACTGATCGCATGCTTGGTATCAAGTGTGATGGGATCGGTATGGTTCTTGGATAGTGGTGCGTCTTTTCACATGATAAGAGATCGAGATTTGTTTTCTAATCTGGATGAGAAAGATCCTGGAGTGCACATCGAGATGGGCAATGATGGTAGATATAGTGCGACTGGTATCAGTACCATTTCCTTTGAGAGGGGGTCTGGTAAACCCTTCGTATTGAAGAAAGTGATGCATGTTCCAGGATTGAAGAAGAATCTTATCTTTGTGGCAATGTTATAAAACAAGGGATATGATGTTGTCTTCAGCGATGGAAAGGCTTTCCTGCACAGTAAGACAACTGGAGAAACCCGGAAGATAGGGGTTCGAGTCAAGAACCTTTATCAATTGCATGTAGATGGTTGCGCAACAATGGCATGCAAGGCAGAAGGAGTGGTGAGCTGGGATGATGACGAGCTGTGGCACCGGAGATTGGGCCACCTTCACCATGGAGCTTTGAAGATACTGTAGCAGATTTCTACTGGGCTTCCTAAAGGCACTCTTATGCAGTCAGATCAGTGCAAGGGGTGTACTTTGGGAAAATTTATGAAAGCCACCTTTCACGAGAAGGATAGTCGCGCCACGACGATCCTTGAGAGAATTCACACAGACGTGTGTGGACTTTTCTCAGTAGCTTCGACAGCAAAGCGCAAGTACTATGTGATCTTTGTTGATGATGTCTCTCGGAAGTGCTAGATCTTCTTCATGCAGAAGAAGAGCGAGACATACTCAAAGTTATGTGAGTTCAAAGCACTAGTTGAGAAGGAATCGGGAAAGAAGGTGAAGGCTCTTAGGAGTGACAATGGTGGTGAATTCATCTCTGGCAAGTTCAAGGACTTCTGCAACACGGAAGGGATTCAAATAGAGCTCATAGCTCCCCATAACCCACAAGAGAATGAGGTTGCTGAGCGGAAGAACAAAACGATCTTGGGTGCTGCATGGGCGATGTTGCATGATTAGGGCCTACCCCTTCACTTGTGGGCGGAGGGATGCAATACTGCATTATATGTGCAGAACCGTTGTCCTCACAAGATACTTGGCATGAGTACACCCGAGGAGGCTTATTCTGGTAAGAGGTCTGATATTTCCCATTTGAGGATTTTTGGTTCTCCTGTTTACATGCATGTGACGAAGGATGCCAGGAAGAAGCTGGAGCCGACCGTAGAGGTTGGGATATTTGTGGGGTACACTAATACGCCCCACAACTATCATGTGTATTTGCCAGATAGTCGCAAGACTGTTGTGCGACAATATATAAAATTTCAGGAGGAGAAAACCATGAAGTGTTCACTTGAGAGGGAGCCACACTTGCATGCAGATGAGGAGCTATTAGTTCCTAAGGATGAGCTTCAGGATGTGGATCAACCACAAGATGAAGCTCATGGAGTGGAAGAGACCACTCATGCAGTGCCAACCATTAGAGGGCGAAAGCACACTACAGAGCGACTGGCCCAAGATGCAGAGAAGGTTGTAGGACCACCTACAGCAAAACACAGATAGAGACTGTCACCTGATCGGTACATTGGATACATGGCTCTTGTGAGAAAATGTGTCGTGACTGAGCCATCCTCTTTCGAGGAAGCTGTGGAGGATCCCGCATGGGTAGATGCCATAGTGGAAGAGTATGATTCGATTTTCAGAAACAATGCATGGGAGATTGTCCCAAGACTGGAGGGGAAATCAGTGGTGGGTTCGAGATGGATCTACAAAGTGAAGCAGGCAGCTGACGGGAGTATGGAGAAGTACAAGGCAAGATTTGTTGCCCGAGGCTTCTCACAAATAGAGGGGATCGATTATGAGGAGACCTTTGCACCTGTCGCAAGGTATTCTTCCATACGGACGATTTTTGCTCTCTCAGCGCAGATGGGGTGGCACATCCATCAAATGGATGTGAAGACTGCGTTCCTCAACGAAGTCATTGAGGAGGAAGTGTACATAGAGCAGCCCAAAGGTTTCAAGATCTTCAGCAGCGAGTCGCATGTGTGCAGGCTCAAGAGAGCGTTGTATGGGTTGAAACAAGCACCTCGTGCTTGGTACACACTGATAGACAATTATTTCACCGAACTTGGACTCTCCAAGAGTGAGGTGGATCCTAACCTATACTAGATTGTGGTGGAGGGTAAGTTGCTTATCATTGTACTTTATGTAGATGATTTGATTTTAACGGGAGATGAGTTGTTGATACTTTCATGCAAGGAGGATCTTGCTCGAGAGTTTGAGATGAAGGACTTGGGCCTCCTTCATTATTTCCTGGGATTGGAAATTTGGCAGCACAGTGATGGACTATTTGTTTCTCAGGGTAAGTATCCCTGGGAGATACTGGGGAAGTTCAACATGCATGGCTGCAAGCCTGTTGATACTCCTCTTCTTGGAGGTTGGAGGAAGGAGGATGTTACTTCAGCGGAGGTAGTGGATGCCACTGTTTATCAATAGTTGGTGGGGTCACTTATGTATCTGGTCAATACATGACCCGATATATGTTATGTTGTTAACCAACTTTCACAAGCTATGGTTAAGCCAAACAAGCTCTTTTGGAAGGCAGGAAAGCATGTATTGCGTTATCTGAGAGGCACATCGGGATATGGATTATGGTACAGACAGGAGGATGAGGTGAAGCTATGTGGCTTCACAGGTGCAGATTGGGTAGGGAGCCCAACAGATAGACAGATCAACATCAAGTACCATCATATCAGAGATTGTGTGCAGTGGAGAATCATGTTACTTTCATATATTCCCATGGAGGATCAGGATGTTGATATCTTGATGAAGGCGCTCACCAGGAGCAAATTCGAATACCACAGAGGCAGGATAGGGGTTGTAGATAATCCATATCTTGTTGACAGGGAGTGTTGAAAATGCAACAAGATGATGGAGCTTAGTGAAAAGAAGTTGCCTTCACTAAGTGGGCCCGTAGGCTATTTTTGGCGCAAAGTCTATTTTTAGACTATGTCTATTTTTAGACATATGGA
>APFE031252234.1:0-17741 GCA_000404065.3 Pinus taeda
CCACCTACATACACTCAAGGATATACTATGGTAACCCAATACATCTCGCAACTCCTATAAAATATCATTATAAAAACACAAAACTACAATCCATCTTTTCTCTTCTTGCTTAATCTTCGTTATCGCTTCTCAACCATGGGACCACTGCCTATGACCAAAATATTAATTCGTAGGTGATGCAATATGGATCATTCTATTGTCATAAATTCATTTGAAGTTAAATTCTGAAAACATAAAGTTCCAATGCCTTTAAGATCCTCTTCTATTGGCCCTCTTCCTATTTATCCCATGGGACTAGGTGTTGTGATCTCAGGTTCGGCACTTAGGTGCTAAATCCGTGTGGCTCGTGTTAGGGGTCTATCTCCCTTTGTAATTTGTGCTTCACTTCTAGTTCTTTGGATGTTCATGACCAACCACCACCACATATCGAAGCCCCTTCACCATTGAAACTTTTCCAAATTAGAATTTTTACAGGAGTTATGATATTCGCATCCCTGATATGGCCCATAACACTTAGGTGCTAAATGTTCCCTTGGCTTTGGGTTATGTGGCTTTATCATGACCATATAATAGTATGCATTGAAATCCATCTTCATAAGAATTTTTCAAAAATGAATTAACATTTTTGTTACAAAAACTCCCACTTCGGATGAGCTCATAGCTCTTGGTGCTTGGACCCAACTCTTCGCCCTTGGTTCTTTGGAGTTCCTATGATGGGGTTCCATATAATATGAGATCCCCTCTTCATAATAAATTTTTATAAATGGAATTAACATTTGAGTTACGAAAACTCCAACTTCTAATGAGCTCATAGCTTTTGGTGCTAGGCCCCAACTCTATGCCCTTGGTTGTTTTGAGTCTTCGTGACTAATTTCCACATAATTTCAAAGATCCTTACATTGAAGTTTCTCCCAATAAGAATTAAACTAAAGTTTCCAATGTCCTTTACCTCCTAAATTATTTATAACACTTGGGTACTTGGCCTTGGTCCAAGCCCTTGGTTCTTTTAGGTCTTTATGACTGAGTGCCAGCATATATCAATGTCCCTCTCATCGAAATTTTTTCAATTTATAATTAAAATTAAGTTATGATGGCTACCATCCTCCCAAATTCTATCTTAGCACCTGGGTTATTTGCTAAGTTCTACACCCTTGGTCCCTTTGGTTTTCTATGATGGAATGCCACATGATTTCAAAGCTCCTCGTCATTGTAATATTTTTCAAATGCTAACTAAAATATAGTTTCAATGCCCTCTTCCTTTGAAGTGAAGACCTCTGAAGTGACATCATGCTAAAATCCCCATCTTCACATGGTTCCTCCTAGGTATTGATATGTTTCACCCAAATGTTTCCCTTTAGGCCCTCCAAAATTTCAAAATCACCTTCCATGTGTCCTTGTCCTAGCACATCATGCTGACATAATCTACCGTGACAGCTTCTCCTAACCAACTATCTACAACCATGTGTCCAGTTTTGAGGAGAGATAAGGGGTCCCTAGGGTCCTTTGTTTTCTGCTGGTTTATTTGTAATTTCGTGACTAAGCACCAGTCTATATGAGAATCCCTCCTCATTGAAATGTTTCTGAAATAGTTTCGATGCTTTCAACCTCCGATATTGCTTCTTGGCCCTTAGGTGTTTTTTCCATTCTACACTCTTGGTTCTTTTGAGTCTTCGTGACCAGCCGTCACATGATATCAAAGATTGTATCATTGGAATCTTTTCAATTAAGAATTAAAGAAAAGTTCTGATGCTACCATGTTTTGAAATTCCATCTTAACACTTAGGTGCTCTGCCCAACTTTGCGCCCTTCGTTATTTTAGGTCTTTGTCACCAAGTGCCCTCCTAAATCAGAGCCCCTCATCACCATAAGTATTTCAAAAGGATAGTAAAAGGATTTTTTATGCTTTAAATCCTCCAAAAAAAATTACTTTCGATATGCCTTCCTTCCATCCTTCTTGATATCGGGCTCTGATGTGATCGAGTTCCAAATTTCAGCACTCCTCTTTAGATTTCAACTTTCCTTTTGGATTTGAGACTTAGGACTTTTATTTTGGCCTCCTCCATGTGATTTCAACCTCTGATATTTTCTCTTTCCTTTGACCTCTTTTCACTTAGGCTCCCCTTTTTTTGCCACCATTTGACATCATTTGACACAATTGTAAAAATATGTACTAGGTGACAACATTGGCTCCAACTAGGGATAATGCCTTGCTGGCAAGGTACTAGGAAACTATAGAGTAGTAACCTTCACCATTTGGCACGGAGTAAAAAATATATTCAACCTATAAAATGAGAAAATCTCGTGGGACTTTATTTTTTGGGAGTCCTCTCCTCATAATACTAAAATTTAGAACTATCACTTCTCGAAATTGGAAAGTAAATGCTTACCAGGTGAGCTTATTTATGTATAAATCCTATTTATGTACAAGGCTCAATTCACCTAATTGAATTCAACCTTCCAATGATACCATCTCAACCTCTGAGTACTGGACCTTATGCCATTGTTCTGTAGAAATTCAATAACTAAAGCATGCATGTACCACATAAAAGCTTCAGACGAAAATTTTGATATGTGCCCCCAAACTGATATTTGATGCTCAACACTTTTAACCTCCTCCATGAACCTTATAATTGGGTTGTGTTCTTGAAAATTAGTGGCTAAAATAGGCATGCACCACATAAGAACTTCAAACGAAAATTTTGACACATACCTTCGAATTGATGTATATTGTTGAGGGCCAAAGAAATATCCCATGTAATCAGCTACTCGATCATAGAACTGATGACAAAACTTTATAGTTGTCTCCCATTCTTTAGCAGTTTCTAGGAATCAATCTTTCTGCAATAGGCAACCACATACAATTCTTGGCTCTTCAAGTTTGGGCACCTTTTGAAGAATTTTCTATTGGTAATATTTTCCCCACTTGTTCGTAAGAAAATCCCTTTGAAAGTCTACACCAATCTCATCCTCCTTTGAATCATCTGAATCATATATTGGAGAATATTTATTGACTTTAATACTAGTTTCTTGAAATTATTCTCCATTTGAAGGATGTGAATTGAAAACTGGAGCCTCTTGGTTAACCTCATGGTGAGCCTTCACTTTTTGTGTAGCTTCCCATGACTGAGACTGTCATGGTTCTGCATCGCTCAACTCCCCATCGGATTCATACAAATCATAAGAAAGAGAATCATCAAATTCAACATAATAAGATCTCTGAGTGTTTTTTTACATCTTGATAATGTTTCCTTCTTCCCTTTCTTTATTGCTAGGTAGTGTTTATTGATTCAATTATATGTTTTCTTGGAGTTGAGCCCCAAAAATATCTTCAACAATGTCATTAATCGCAGAAATATTTTCAACGTTAAAATGTTCACAACAATCTTCAAACATACCACCCAGTTGAGATAATATTTTGTAGAAACGATTAAATGCTATGTGAAAGCTCCTTAAGGAAGATATGATGCCATGAGGTATTTTTTTTACCAAACTCTAGCATCTTCATCTAAAGAATACATGACCAATTTCATTTTCACATCTTCAAGAATGATAACCTATTGTTCCATGCATTCATCATTTGAATGAGTTTCCATCAAGGAAAACACCTGTGTCATAGAGCTGAACCAATGTCATAATGCCAACAATCTCCCCCTTTGGACTTGATGGCAACCCCAAGTCACTCAAATTCATTCTCCCCCTTTGTCATCAATTGCAAAGGGTTATGCTCCCCCTGAGTACATGCTAAAATCTCTTCTTTGCTGTGATGTCCATGCTCCCCCTGATTGTAGGCAAGGTCTGCAAGAAGATGTTCTACAAGAAGAAACATGACTTTACACATCATAAATGACCTTCCTATCACCAAAGACTCATATGTACATCCATCTCCCAACCAAGTGGTGATATACCAATATTGACTCATCCACCCAACCAAGTGGGGATACATCAAAGGTTTACACATGATAAAACAAGAACATTACATCATCCATCCCAGGCATAGTGGGGAAACCAAAGTAGGCCGTTACATGACCTTGATAAGAAAAGAAATGCATGACATAGAGACGAAATATCTACAACAATACTATGATAGTCATCAATAACTATCATCAACAGCATCAGTCAATCATCAATCAAACCAGCAACCATGTTCTCCCTTTGCACCTATTCCACCTGAAACCAAAAACAATTGTGAATCTTGAACCAAGATATTCTAAGATAATGCCAAAAATGCATTATTAGAAGTATATATGCTCCCCCTAAACCTATGCTAGATGGTCTCTGTCAGATCCATATCAAACCCTTTTCATCCTGAGCCTGACCCACTATTTTCTTCAAATTAACATATATGCGACTGTATGCATAGAAACTAGTGTATGTACGTGGATGCTCCACATGAAACTCGCGTACAACTACTTTTCTCTGAAACAGACAATTTTCAACAACAAGATGATGCATCAACTACTCCCAGCTTCTGTCTCAGTTATTCAAAGGTCTGCCTAGGTGGTTTGGTGATTATATCAGCAACCTATTCCTTGGAGGGAACATACTCCAACTTGACCTTTTGTTCAAGCACTTGTTCTCAGATAAAATGATATTTGATAGGTATGTGCTTGGTCTTTGAATGCATGACAGGATTATTTGAAATACTTATTGTACTTGTATTATCACATAAAATGGAGATAGGTGGAGTACAAGTGATTTGAAAATCTTGCAAAGTTTGCATCATCCAAAGGAGCTATGTGCAGCAAGATGCAGCAGCCACATATTCCGCTTCAACTGTAGATAAAGCAATTGAAATTTGTTTGTTGTTGAACCAAGATACTAATCTAGGAACATCACACACGCACCACCCTCCGTCGACCACCACGTGTGGCCGTGTGTGCCGCGCCACCGCCCAACCCGGGCACAAGATGTGCCACCCGCTAGTGTATATATATTCTTTCATCCACACTTCCTGCCAATATACATTTATATAATGAAGTGTGAGCTCTGTATATCTTAGGATACCATACAAGCCATAGTTTTTGTGTTCTTGAAGATATTTGAAAATCCTTTTAACCGCCTGAAGGTGTGCTTTTTTGGAATTATCACTGGCTTATTATATACACTCCCTATAGCCTAGCGACTGCATCCAGGTACTCTCAGACACTGGCCCACTACTCCAATCATGACTCTATATTGGTTGTTTGTCCTACTGCTGAATCAATTATTATATACGATGAGACTTCATCCTCTTACCATATGGCGTACAATAAACTGGTTTTCGAGTCTCTGCCCATACTTTCTTCAACGATCTACTTAGATACTTGGTTTTGTGGATAAATGATACCCCCACAGCCCATTATAATTCTAGTTGCGAACACATACTACGACAGTAAACCAAGAGAAAATATGTCACTCACCAAGCAAGGACATTTCAAATTCTTTCTGCATCACCAAAGCAAAGTTTTGACTCATGGCTTCTTCGTTGCTACCAAAGATGATATCATCAACATACACAAGTATTAGCAATTTATCATTATCAATTTTTATATATAGATTGCTATCTACTGACGCTTTTGAAAAACCTTGTTGATGGAGGTATTTGTCTAGACGATAATACCAAACCCTTGGAGCGTGTTTAAGACCATAGAGTGCCTTCTTAAGTCTGCATACAAGTTTTGGATCATTTCCAAGGATGAATCCATATGGTTGCTCAATATACACTTCTTCTTCTAAGTGTCCATTTAAAAAGGTAGATTTCACATCCATTTGAAATACTTTGAACTTCTGATAGCTAGAAAGAGCAAGGAACATTCTTATGGCTTCAAGTCTATCAACCAGTGCAAAAGTTTCTTCAAAGTCTATACCTTCTTGTTGACCATACCCTTTACAAACAAGTCTGGCCTTGTTTCTAATAACATCTCCATTTTCATTCGACTTGTTTTTGAATATCCATTTGGTTCCTATGACATTCTTATCATTTGGTCTTCGAACCAACTCCCAAGTGTTATTCTTTTCAATCTAATCAAGTTCCTCATTCATGGACTTGACCTAGCATTCATCTTTACATGCTTCACTTACATTTCATGGTTCAGTGGAGGAGAGCAATGCTAGATAACTTGAAGCTTCTGAAATAGTTCTTCTTGTTTGTACACCTACCTCTTTCTGCACCAAAATTTGAGTCTTTGCATGATTCTTCTGGACATATCTAGATGCAATCTTTTATTCTACCCTTATCTGTTCTTCTGGTGCCTCATATGTTTCTTCTTCATCATAAGTCTGATTTGATGTTGAAGGATAATCCTCATCATCTTCAAAATCTTCAGATTTTACCTGCCTAGGAATCTTTCCTTCTTCATCAACCACTACATCAATACTTTCAACAATTTTTCCAAGCCTTTTATTGTAACACTTATATCCTTTGCTATGGGGAGAGTAACCAAGGAGAATGCGTTCATCTGCTCTAGGTTCAAACTTGCCAAGGTTTTCATCAGTCCTTTTGATGTAACATTTGCTTCCAAAAATTTTGAAGTATTTTACCATAGGAGTCTTACCATACAAAAGTCCATGAGGAGTTTGAGTGTTGTTTACCCAGACATTTGTCTTGTTGAGAATAGTAACGACACCAAATGCAGCTTCATGCCAGAAGGTTGCAGGAGTTCCAGACTCATCACGCATAACACAAGCCATTTGTTGAACTGTTATGTTCATCCTTTCTACTACTTCATTTTGCTGAGGAGTCCTTGCAGTAGAGAATTCCCTTCTTATTCCATGTTCTTCACAAAAATCAAAGATTTCATCCAAGGTAAATTCCCCTCCTTGATCAGACTTGAAGCATTTGATTTTGCGATCTGATTCGTTTTCAACCAAGGCTTTGAATTTATGCTTTAGGAGTCCCATCCAACACATCCTAGAAAAGTTGTCAATGAATAATGTGAAGTATTATTCTCCTCGAGGTGACCTTTTCCTGGATGGACCACATACATCAGTATGGACAAGTTCAAGTGGCTTACTAGCTGATCCTTCCTTCTCAGGAAAATTAGTTCTTATGAAACTGACATGATTTTCATATTGTATTGTCTCGAATTCTGATGTCAGGGAGGTCATGAACCGCCTGATATTTGCATGCTTTCCTTATCTGAGAGAAGCTTAGATGCCCCAATCTTCTGTGCCATAGCCAGTGTTCATCATTCTTGCTTAGATGGCATTGTTGTTGTCCTCCCTTGAGTATGTATAAATTATTAGGACTTATTATGCCTTTGATCACTGTTTCTCTTGTATCAAGCTCACGAACAATACATCCATTTGATCGAAATATTACCTCATTTCCTTGATCACACATTTGACTGACACTCAATAGATTATGATTTAAGCCATCAACATACATGACATTTCCAGCTTAGACCTTTTCTTTCAAAAGAATGGAACCTTTACCTTTTATGAGTGTAGGGGTGTCATTTCCAAATGAGACCTTCCTTTCCTTTTCTAAAGCACTATATGACTAAAGCTTTTCTTTATCACCTATCATATGTTTCAATAATCCACTGTCGATGTACCAATGATTTTCCTACCCTTCCACATATAAGGCTATACCACATCTTTCTGGTTGCAGTTATTTCTTTCTCCATGTTTTGTGACTAAATGAAGCTTTCTCCTTCTGAGTTGTTTGCCGAAACCTACTCCTGCATTCAGAATCTTTATGACCAAAGTTGTTACAAATAGAACATTCTATTTCATTTTGAAGAGAAAAAAAGTTATTATAGGTTCTTTTCATGATTCCAGTCATATTCCGTTGATTTCATGCTTCTCTAGTCATGATGGTCTTGTAGGCAACACATTGAGCAGCTTTGTGTCCAAAGTTATGATAAGAGAAACATTGGCCATTGAAGAAATTCTTGTGATTATCAAACCTACCATCTAGGGTGATTGTAGTTCCCATAGCAAAATTGAGAGTGATTTACCTACGGTTGGTTGTAACTTCTATTCATCGTTGAAGTAGATTACCCCCGATTTACTTCGTGATTTCTGTTCATCCTTGAAGTAGATTGACCCTGATTTACCTAGTGATCTGCTTTATGCCTTCGATTGTCAACCTGTTCACTTCTCCTTGCTGCATCAAGATAACTTTTGGAGGTAGATGGCTTCTGTGCTTGAGATGATTCTTCAGAATATCCAAGACTTGTCTTGATTAGAGGAGAATGCTACACTTTGATAATCTTATCTAAAGTTTCATATCCTTTAGCAAATCTAAGATTAAGAGCTTTTGTTTTCTCAATATCTTTTCTAGGTCCCACAATTTCACATTCTAACTTTTCATTGTGTTTTTCCCTTTCAGCAAGTTGGAACGCCAGAGTATCTATGATCATACTCTTTTCTTCTAAATAGATTTTAAGTTTAGAAATTTCTTCATAAAGATCATCTTCATCTATAACATCCAAGAAATCATCATCTTCAAAAGCCATCAAAAGTATATAATCATTACATTGCTCATCTTCATCACTAATTGAAAATCCATCATTGTCTTCATGAGTATAATACCTCTTCTTACTTACATTATGTTTTATATTCCATCTAACTGGTTCCTTACCTTTGTAAAGCTTGTCTTTATTAGGACACATGGCTGCATAGTGACCGACTCTTCCACAAGCAAAGAATTTGAAAGGTAGCTTACCTCTAAATCTTCCAGAACCCCATTGAAGGTTCTTGACAAAGTTTGATTCTTCCTCTCCTTCCGACATATATCCTGACTCATTGTAATCTCATTTTCATGAAGCTTTGAATGCAGCTTCTCTCCTGTTTGATGGTCTCCCTTCTCTCATTTCGAAAGCAGTTAGAATTCCGTGTATCTGTTGTAGGTTTTAACCCCATACAGAAATTACCTGAATACGAATCCTAAATCATAGGAAAAATAAAAAAGAGCATAACACATAAAACACATATACATAGAGATTTCCCACTGGATCCCAAAATAGGGACTACCAGCTTGATTTTTCATTATGTTCCTTTCAATGTTACAATACATATTTATACATGACGAAGCATCCAATACCATGGACCGAAAACGATCACGTCTAAAACCATGGACCGAAAACCATAGGTAGGTTTTCTCAACCTAATATAGGTTCAAAAAAAAATTTCCCAGGGCGATGCCCCAGACCTCGTAAAGGGGGGCTACTCGCCCCCCTGAAACCCCCCAGAGAGGGGGGGCTACCGCCCCCCTTGTGACCCCCGTGATGCCAATCGGCACAACGAGGGGGGGGCTCCGCCCCCCCTCTAACCCCCCAGTTCACTACGTGGGTTAGTCGTGGAAAGAATATAACACAACCCAAGAGGTTCACCCAATTTGGGCTACATCCATAAAGAAACAGCCAGTCCTTCCTTTTATATTATCTAGGAAAATGAAGAGATACAACCTACAACAGATCCATTCTAATTCTCTCTTCACTCTCAATCTCCTCTCTCTTCCTCACTCAGAATACAGATCGACATAGACGCAATGCAATTCCCTCATATATAGCGAGGGGTTTCCTTCTAGGGAAAAAAAACCCTAAATTAAACATAACTTCCACCGTCAGATTTCCACCTAATTAATGGCCCAAATTGACTACGAATTTAGAACATTTTACAAGGAAATTTTACATCTATTTTTAGCTTTGGGGACAATGCCCCCTGGACCCCACTGTCAGCGCACATTTAGGGGCGGCGTTGTCGCCACATTACGAACTGTGGTCCAATGTGGCGATACCTCTGAATAAAGAAGATAATCAGGCTCCACACCCAACAATTATTTGCATGCATGATCTAATTATTAGTTTATTGATCAGTTAACTAGATGATCTCTGAGTTAGATTGATGTCCCACTACTTAACTAACCACCAACTAGTTCTATTAAAAGTTAGAACTAGTTTAACTAATTACAACTGAAATTAACTCAGTGTAGGCTCCTAAAATTTAGGAATCACTACATACAACTTAACTTCATGCCCCTAACTCAAATTAACTAGTATAAATTAGTGAAAAGAAACATGTCACCTAATTTAACTCCTCTAAGTTGTCTACAGACGTGGAATTTCGAATTTTCTCAATTTAATCAAGGCAAAATCAAATTGAGAATTTCTTGCTGCGTTTTTCAACACTCCCTCTCAACAAGAAAGGGATTATCAACCATGCTTATCTTGCACCTGTGGAATGTACTGCATGAAACACCTCTCATTGTTTTTTCTACTACTGCAACTGAGAAGCATCCAAGAAAACTAGATCAACTCTGTCTACAACTGTCTACTAGGAAAATTGTGTTGTTGTTGACTCTACTACTTAGCCTCCTGCTCTGTTGTCAATAATCCTTCTTAACGAGAAAGGGATTATCAACCACCATTATATTTCACCTATAGAATGTACTACATGCAACAACTCTCAATGTTGTGTCTATTACTATAACATCTACAACTGAGAATCATACAAAGGGAAAACAAAAACTAAATCAATTGTGCTTGCAACTGTGTACTGGGAAAATTGGGCTACTGCTGACTCTGCTACTCAGCCTCCTGCTCTGCTGTCAAAACTCCTCTACACTCCTCAGTATTTGAATGAAACTGACCTCCTGCTACTAAATACTATGGGCCCTTGTAGCAAGGTAATGATCCATGAGGAGAACACCTCAATGGACCCTGCCCAAATTTCTGCAACTCTTGGACTAATGATCTACATCACTCCACCTCACTCTTGGAGCTATAGTTGCATGTGCTCCATTTTCCCACTTGGATCAAATTATCCCCCTACTGGAGGTATCTGCTTTAGTGGATGTCTCCACTCTTCCTCCTCTCTGCCTCTCCATTTGTGGTTGCTCCACAACTTCGTGAGGCTCCTTCTAGGGCTGCATGTTGAGAGGTCTAACATGTTCCCTCTCAACCACCATATCTCTAGTATCTGCCTTACTCCTCAAGGTTGTGTGTGCATATACTACCTAAAGTGCATATAGGTTGTTGACTCAAACCCTGGTCTGCTTAACCTATCCCGTGGCTATGTGTCTCAAGAATGCATTTCATTGTTGAAGATCACATCATAACCACAGTCTTCCAAAACTGCTACTGAGATGAGATTTTTCATTAGGCCTAGAATGAACATGACAGCCTTGAGTCGAAGAGTGGATCCATAATCCCTTTGAAAGGTGATTATACCAATCTTGGTTGCATTGTACATTCTATCATCCCCAAACTCAATATTCATCTAGAGATATTTCTCCTCTAGGTCATTGAAAAACTCTCTACACCTAGTCATGTGGAATGAGGCACTAGAGTCCAAGTACCACACACTCCTCATCATGGTGTTGGCCATTCATGCGATAAGGTTGAAGTCAAGCTCAAATTTTGAAGCCAAATTTTCACCTACTCCTCCTCTTGCAGGCTCCTTGCTAGATTTTTTGTGTGGACACTTTGTAGCATAGTGCCAAAATTCATGACAATTGAAGAATTTAATTTTGGACAAGTCTTTCTTCTTTCCCTATTGTTGGATTCAACCTCACTTTGATACTTCTTTCCCTTGGCCTTCATTCTTTTTCTGACTAGAGCAATCCTCTTCCTCTTCAATGGATGAGGTTCCATCTCTAGTATTCCTCCTTATTTCATCCTGTACCAAATCAGACCATAAGTGTTCCCAATTTGGTAACTTCTCCCTCCCGTTCACTGAATCTGGGTACCTATGCCAACTCTTGGGAACGCCTAGAAGGGCTAGGTTGACCAAGTCATCTTTTGGAACAGTAACACCAACTCCACCATGTTCATCACAACATTGTGTGAACATGCTCAGATACTACATAACAATGTCATTCTTTTGCATCTTGATATTCCAAAGTTATCCTTGAGTGTTAGCTTCTTGTATTCACTACTATTCTTGAACAATTCTATTAGTGCTTTCCACATTGTTAATGAAGTTTCTTTTCTATGGATATTTAAGACAATTTGATCCCATACTCCCTCCAAGATTATTCTCCTCACCTTGGCTACATCTTTCTTCCATTGAACAAGGTTTTGTGCATCAGAGGCATGTGGTTTTGCAACATTTGTCTTGACGTATTCTAACAATCCATTCTCATCTAATACCGCTTCTGTGTGATCCTTCCATGTGACAAAATTAGAGGTGCCTTCCAAGGCATACTCTAGCCTTAGTCTATTGAAGGCCATCTTCTCATCTATGAAGATATCCTGTTGCACTGAAATTCAAATTTGAACCTCTTGAGAAAAAAAATTTGAATTTCTGCTCTAATGTGAATCCAGATCTAATATCATGTAGAGATTATGTGTAGATTTACAACTGCTTATGAAGTTTTAATCAAAATCACAAGACACAAACCTACTCTATTGCTCTACGGACATTAATTCACAATTTATAACAAAAATCTCAGACATGAAATAAGAAATCACACACATGCAAATAGTATTTTTCATGGGGAAAGAAAACTGCTAAAAACCCCAATGCCTACTTGCATTAATCTAATGAATAGAGATGTATTACAATTTATTTTCTCAATTGAGCTTAACCTGCAAGTGCATGACCTATCTCTCTGCTCACTAAGAAGCTCTAACCCAGACTTAGTCAATTTCTTCCTCTGCTTGAGTCCCTATTTGCTTGCATAATCCTAAGGAAACATGCCCCTATTAATTAGGAATTTCCTCTAAAAATGATTGCGCAATTCCTTAGGGTTGATTGCCTAACCTCATGAAACACCTGTACACTCAACTAGTTTACAATTATTGGTTAACCTCCTTGGAAACTCCACCACAACTGGGCAACTCGTATTATTTGCATGCATGAGCTAATTATTAGTTGATTGTTCAGTTAACTAGATGATCTATGAGTTAGAAAAATGCCCCACTACTTAATTGACCACCAAATACTGTAACGAGCTAAGTTATAAAGCTCCATGGGCAGTATGTTTTGCTTACAACAATCTTGTGGTTATAGGTGTCGTTGAGCACCGAGGACGGTGTTCCCCGAAGGGGGAGGGTGCTGTAACAACCTTGGTGGAAATTCCATGTAATAAAAGTTAATAAAAGAAAAATAATAAACACAGAAGATGGGACACTTATTCCAAGCTGAATGTTGAGCAAAAGCATAGTGATGGGGATCACTTGAGGTTGATTAATGGCTAACGAAATTGGAAAAGAAAATGGCTAAGGCTTTGGAAAGGCAAAATGGCATTTTTGGCACATTTATTTATGAAAATAATGGAAATTAGGAAAAAATGGCGGTGAAAGGTCACAAGTTGCATGTGAGGAGGAAAATAATGGAAAATAAAGAAAATAGAGGCCTCTTCATAAAAAAGCTTGTGAAGATCAATTCACATACTTTTGTCAGTTCAGTTTTGGAGCTCTCTCTCTCTCTCTCTCTCTCTCTCTCATACTCTTGGACACTTATATTTTTCTCAGATCACCCTTGGAGGGTGAGGCATACTTGGAGTTTTGGAGAAAGAAGGTAAAGGAAGAGCAGGAAAGTGCAAAAGGACATCAGGATCAGTAGCTACAATGGGTTTTGCTTCCAAGTACCAAGTTGTATGTATGTATTCCTCACTAGTTTCGACATGCATGGCATATGCATGTGGTTTATTGGTCACGATCTATCATTGGCATGGAGGATTTCCTAGATTGACAATGGATTTTCCTATCCTTGCCATTTCCTGGGTAACCATGGTGTTGTGGGTTCATTTCTTTATTTTTCTGGTTGGTTCTCATGTTTCCTTCAGGTTGGGTTAAGTTACTAGTTCCTGGAAACCCTGGTTGGACAAACACTCTAGAAGCCCTGTAACAACTTGCGTTGAGTTACTAGTCCTATAAGCCTTGGTTGGAAAAATGATCTGGAAGCCCTTGGTGGGCTGAGTTACTAGTACTGGAAGCCTTGGTTGGGTAAATGCTCTGGAAGCTCAGATAAGCTATGGGTTGAGTTACTAGTCCTGGAACCCTTGGTTGGAACAAAAGCTCTGGAGCCTTAGAAGGCTTGGGTAGAGACCAATCTGATGATAGTTTTGTGATGTCTGATCGTGAGGTGGAATCACTATTTGATGGGTTGAGGGGGTTGGCCTCTGGAAGCCCTTGATGGTTTTGGATTAATGTGTTCTATGAGATCCCACATTCATGCTTGGAATACGACATGAGGGTGAATGGATGAAGACAGATTTGGCTCAACCATGCTATAGTTGGGTGGAACGTAGTAGTCCCATCCTGGGTTTGGATTTTGCATCATTAATATGAGGTTATTTCTCCTTGTATTTCTATGAGTATTCTACTGATTTTTATGTGGATCATATGGCTGTGATTTCCTTAGTATTTATGTTTCTATTATGTTGGTTATGTATATGTCTTATGACAATATCTATGTATGGCTCTCATCATGTTTTTACTTGTAAATGCATGGCTCTTAGCAATTCTTAGATGAGAATGAGACCCCTATGCTTAGTTCTATTGTTTACACCTGTAGATAACATATTTGTGATATGTTTGACGAAATGCCTATCATGGCTATTAGGAGTATAGTCAAGGGCTTGTTCAAGTATTTGCATTTGCATCATCATTTTCTTGTTATCTTTCTATTCTGAAGGTGTCATTCAATTTTGGACAGTGACCTAGGATCTGGGCCTGAAAAAGTGGCTGAAATCCCGGGGATGCTAGTACAACACTAAGCAAAATAGTCCCTGGACGCTAGAAAGCCTTGTTATGAGAGGGTCCAGAGCCTCTTGGACGTTGTCAGGGCCATAGCATGGGAACGTCCAAAGGTCAAGTGGTCTAAAACCTCATTGGGACCCAGAGGTTGGTTACTAGAAATGTTAGGATGGTTCTTAGGGTTCTTGTAGCTGATGTGGAAGGTATGTATGATGTGTTTCCATCGATTCCATTTCCTTAAGGTCACCTAGGAGGTTGAATCCAATCACAGTAGCCTCTCATCACATGTTTACCCCGGTTGGTCGGTTACCTGGGTAGATGTGGGGGGGTTACATTAATATTGGAGAGCAAGAGAGAAAATGTATGACATTTACTACAATAGCTCGAGTTGGAGATTTGAATGGTCTTCGATTTACACCACCTTTTTCATATGACCAATGTGAAAAAATGGCAAAAATAATAGGTGTAACAATAATAATAGTAGAAGAAAATAGTTTGATATTGATTACAATGAAGACTATTTGTAATTGACTACATTATTATTATTCACATTTTCTATCATTCAACATTGTTACATTGTCACTTTGCATTCAAAATTTTTATTTCATATTTTTTTATCATTCAAGTTATTAACAGTGTCTATCACCTCAACAAACTGAGGTAACTCAACAAATTTAAAATTAAAATGACTAGATTAATCTTATACTTATTTAGCATATTTAATATGATCAAAATAATCAAAAGTTCAACAAATTTTCCATGGCCACACATGACGAAAACAAACCTAGATGCATCTTAACCCCAGATGTATCAAACACCGAGAGGGATCAAATCTCTCGAGGTGCAAACCTTTCTTTGAGTTTTTTACTCAAAAAAGAGTTTTGCACCTCGATAGAGTTGGTCTCTCTTAACGCTTGATATCTCTCTGTTAAGATGGATCTAGGATGGCTATCCACTAATTCTATTAGTATGTTTCTTCCTTTCATTTTATTTTTCTAATTCGATTCTTACATCCATTTTTTTACGTTTTTTATTAAATCTAGGGGGTAGAGTATGTACACCTCCATAATTTTTTTCTTTTAATCATAGTGAATTGGTAACACGCTGGTGTAATTTGGGCGAGGTCCAAGATCAAATCTTTTGGTTGCCATAATAATGCCAAAAGTATATCCAACAACCCACAAGCTAGATATATCAATAACTTATGACTTAGTGAGGTGCCTACTCTTCAAGCCCAATTAGAACGAGCCAACATATCCCTCTATGGGAATTGATCCCATGTAGAGGGGAAAATAAAGCATTTTCCAAAACACTTAAGCTACTCCATGAGATTTACACCTTCATAGACTTTAGTAGACAAATCATTGTGCGAAAGTGGATCCCTTGTTTCACAAACAAAGGGGCTTCATACACCAATTTGATGTCTAACTTATAGTGACCTTAAAAAAAAATATTATTTACTCTATTAATTCTTCTCTCTCTCTCTCTTTTTCTAAATACTCTTACTCTCTATTTCTATTTCTATTTCTATTTCTAGTTTATATTAATTATTTTATCTTTCTTTCAATACTTGGCGTTGTCTACCAAGGCCACAATTATTCTTGAACAATGAAATTTTAGTTAGAATCCAATGAAAACATTTCCAAAAAATTCAATCTCAGGAGTGTTTGAATCGATTTTTTGAATCTAGAGAGTGTTTGAATCATTTTTTTGATAATGGAAATGGATTCATCCTCATCAAAACCCCAACCCAGATTTCCAAAAATTTCTACCATATTTTTTCAAAATCCTATCAAAATTTCTATTATTTTCTAAACAATAATGTAATCTCAATAGAATATAACTTTTGAATCTCATTTTTTTATATTTAAACTTTTATTCTCTTTATTTTTTTTTATATTTAAAGAATATTAATGCACACGCCTTTATTCTTTATATATGAAAAGAAAATTAGTCGGCATTATTTTCTTGTCCTTGCTTTATTTTGTTGTATTAGTTAAGTTTGACTACATCTATGTTGCAGACGTCCTTTTCGTTCATTATATTTGGACTGTTGGTTGGCATTATCTTTCTGGGTTATTATTTTATTTTGATTTGTTAGTTGAGTTTGACTAAATTTTTTAATGGATAATTTATTTATTTATTTAATATATCACATTTGTTATTAATTAATTTATATTATAATAAATAAAATATTCATTATTAAAAGAGAATAGTCTAAGTGAAACTATTGAGTTTAATTTTCTTTTTACTAAGCGACAACCTGTATGATTTAGGATCAACTATTATAGACGTTTTCCAAATTATCCTTTCATAATTATCAATTTACCAATTATTATTAAATAAATAAAATGTCTCTTTAACAAAAACAAAAAAACATTGCATTAATTCAAAAAAAAGAAGGCAAAAGCAAAAAAAAAATGGGTTGTATTTAAGAATAGTTTCCTGCTGGAAACCTATATTTGGACTTTTTTATAGATTCTTTGTCAAGTTTATAGTTAAGTAATAAATATATGGAGATTTGTTTGGTCTAAGTGGACGTTAACCACCATCATCATCATCATATACCATTTAATATCTAGGACAATGACGCTCTTCACCATTTACTTTGAATAGATATTTCCTTTCCAATATATGAGATAACTGGAGAATATCTCACTCACTCTGGCGATTTAGTGTATTTCATTGTAAAAAGGAAATTAAATTATTTTTTTTACTTTTACAATGATTTTTTGAATTTTCTCGTATGGAAATCTAGTTTTAAAAAATGAGGTGAAATTTTGATTTGTGTTACTTATACGGTTTTTTGACTGCGTATAAGGATTCGACACACTAGAAAATCTTTAGGGCACTTCGATTGTGCAGGGGTTACCCATCATGCTTGTGATTTCAATAAATTCCTACCAGATTTTAGAGAAACTAGGCCCAACTAGTTTTTTTTTTTTTTTTATATTTGTCATTGATCTAAATAACATTAAAGATAACAAAAATAGAATTAAATGCTTTAATATTATGTGACTTGTATTATTGAATTAAGAAATAAATTAAATACATATAATTAGTTAATTAATTAAAAATGAAAAATTAATGTATTATAATATAAATTTTGAT